>OVBB01000031.1:0-108997 GCA_900406415.1 Isatis lusitanica
ACATCTAACCTCATAGAATTCTAGATACACCATAAACGAGCGAACTAACACAATTAACAGCAAACTTTTCGTAGATACGTGTGCGATCAGGGACCGAAACTTCTCCTACGGAGTTCCTAGAACCGTGGTGGATACGACNGTTCGTAAGCAACCCTACGAAAATTATAATTTACCGACAAACCAGTAAATAACGAAATATATAATCTTCTGCCTATTATAAAAAATATCTAACCCTTTCCAATCTCTATGTAATGTCGTATGATATAAGTTGTCCCCTTCTCGTCACACAACTTCATCATATTGACATATTGCTATTTTTTCTGTGTGAATGTTTATTGCATAATCCTTTACCCGTTTGTTTGTTTGTGTTCAGTCTTTTCCCACCTGTTGTGCGCTCCTGTGTTTACTTTTATCGTCTTTCGTTTCGGATTATGTTCGTATTTGTAATTCCTTGGTTCTTATCTAAATTCAGCTCTTAAGTACTAAAAAATCGTTAACAGATGTACAAAATCTGTAAAGACCAGTTAAGCTTTTCATATAGATGCTTGGCTGCATTGACGTTTCTTACGAACGCGATTCAAAGGATCTAATTGCGGATGTGACTAATCAGTGGCCAACAGTAACTTCTGATGTCGTCTTGCAGCCTACTTTCACCTTCAAACCTCGGGAAGCGAACCTATGTGCTGAACTGCTGATACAATGTTTTGATGCGTCTTTTTATTGTACTGTTCCTAGTTGGCTTGTACCCGATTGTGGAATTGGAGAAACCGAACAATGTTCTTAGTAATGTTTAATGATATGTCTGCCCGAAGTTTGAAATTCTGGATTATCCTATTACTACCTCACTTTCCTTCTTATTTGTTAGTTCATGCCGGCTTTTTATGGTACTATCAACGATTTTTTTTCCTGTAATCAAGATCTCGTCAAAAGAGAGAAAGTTTGAGACATATAGCATTACACTTACAATAAAGAGACTCTGCTTTGGAGTAGGAACTTTCTACCAAAAAGAATGGTGAAAAGCAGTGATACTATCGTCTCAATTCACCTACACAAATTTCATGTCAGCTTTCTTCAACTGTCTCCCTCATCTCTCAGTGTTCGATCTTCCTCGATATCCACCAAGTCTTCTTCCTCACCTTTTTTACCGGCTTGCTCTTTCCAGTATGCTACTAATTTTTTCAATCGCACCATCTCTTTAGATGAAATATGTTTGCTGGGATCATTCACGATCGTTCTCACTCTCGAGGCATACCTGACAAGTACCATTTCATATATCCATGTTAACACTCGGCCTTATTGACATTTATATATATGTATGGTAATTGAAGTCATGACTTACAGAAGAGAATTGTATGTCTCGTCCAAATTTGATTCGGCTGGAGACACATTAACAAACATTAACGTCTTGGCATTGCCGCCCAATGAATCGCTCATCAACATTGTTAACTTGTGATTCCTGTAAGGAATATGCTGGTTGCCAGAAGATAAAGCACCAATAACATCACCTAATGCAGAAAGTGATTTGTTAATACTTTGAGCTTCTTTGAGTTGGCAACCAGCAGAGCCCGACTTTTTTACTCTCTCAGAACCAGCAAGATCCACAAAACTCAGCTGCAAATTAACAAATAGAGGATCAGAATATTATAGAAGATGCCACCATGGAAAATAGTGATCTTTTATATAATCCAGGAAAAGGATTAAGTGAGCGACAATGTATGGACAATGACAGTACAGTCATTGTCTCATAATATGGATCTATCTCATCCTTACGGTTTAACACTGTGTACCAGACCAATGATTTGAGCAAATACGTCTCCTGATGTTTAACTATTTTTCTCTAGTACAATATATATAACTATAATTTCATCAGATACGGTGGACCAAGCATGAAAAGTTTACGAAAGTCCTATTTCCTTGACAGCCCTGAATGTTGTCAAAAATTTATAAAAATGATTATGAGTCAATAAACAGAACATCCTGAAATTTGTCACCTTGCCCCTCGCAGCAGACTGGGTTTGAAGATCGATACTTTCGATAACAACCGAAAGTATTAGGTGAGATCTTGAGCTTTCTTCATTCATATTTGTTCCAGAAACATGTCGTCGTTCAGATCCCCGTTCAATTATCATTCGCAGTTCCTCCAGAGTTGATATAGGAATAGTTGTCACATTCTCGACAAAGACCATACCCTGAGAAAATATTTTATGCTTGAGATCAATTACGTGTCCACAAGAAAGTTAATGATATATCACATTACCTTAGAATCTTTTTTAATCTCTAGTTTCAAGCGTCTTGCACTTTTTGGTAACAAGAGGTCTACAAGTGTGTCTTGATAAAGTTCCACCATATATGCCTGCATAATTTCTTGTCATCATTTGATGTCATAATCTTTTATAACAACATATGTATTAGGATAACAAATTACCTTTAGAGAAAATGAAAATCTGTTGCTATCTCGCTTTAGTATTTTGAAGAGTTCCTTTGTAGCTCTAGGTGTGAGTCCAGGACTGTTTTCATGCCCATATATTGTGAAAGTTTTTCCAGAGCCAGTTTGACCATATGCAAAGATGCAAACGTTATACCCATCTACAGCTGATTGTACCAAATACTGTTTAAGAAATTGATATTAGTTCCCACAACAAAATAGCAAAGGATGAACGGCAAATGAACAGAGTTACATGTTACAATAATACCTTTGTATCTTCAAAGACGTCATCTTGGCTTGCACGCATGTCAAATACGCGATCATATATGTGTTGCTTTCTTTTGTCGTCTTTCCATGGATGTTCGACTGTAAACTCGTCCACACTTATTAGCATTTGTTTTTCCTTCTCTGAACTCTCTTTTTCGTTTAGAGGTCTTATTCGACAGTATACTCTAATTTTCCCTTTCATATCTACAATCATATACAAACAAAAATATTATCTTATAAAAACCCAAAAAATCCCGCAATGATTCTTGTTGTACTAGTTTAGCATAATGTTACCTTCTATGGTATTGTAGTATCTTTTCCTTAGAACTTGTTCTTCCTTGTAAAGTATTTCCAGCTCAGCAAGTTGGGCTCCTTGCATCTTCAAAATGGCAGCTGTTTGTTCATTCTTTCTGTCAATGTCCTGAAAACATGAAATTGAAACATCTCATCCATAATCTAAGTTTTACCTAAGTCATGAAAATACATTATCATCATTAAAGAAAAAACAATATTAAAACGATGAAGAAGACTAAAGAGTAACAATACCTCTTTCATTTCTCGTAACTCCTCAAGTTCTTTCAAGTTATTCTGCAACAGCAGCATATCAGAGGTCTTACTTGCAATCGTGGACTCAGCATTATCCAAGTCTTGAGTAAGGACTTCAAGTTTATTTTCAAGTTCAGAAACTCGAAGCTTTAACACCTTTCTTTCTTGTTCATATTTCTTTTGGTGAATTTCAGCCTGAAATGTTTGAAGAGTCAACAATATGCAAGTATTTGCTACTTCTCAATTTGAAATCCCATAAATCAAATAATCAAATTTACCTCCTCTATTTTCTTATTTTCAATATTGAAAACACTTTGTTCCAATATCTTGTTCTCACTCAACAACCTCTTTGAATTCTCAACTGCAATGTGCAATTCCTTATTTCGAACTTCTAACTCGGTTTGGATCTTGTATAACATCTGCGATAGAAAATTCATTCTTAACGAAAAACAGAACCGCTTACAAAGAACAACATAGCTCAATCATTAAAGCACACCGACTATGAATCACATGTTTAAACACATTATATATATATATATATCTATTCACCTGATTATTCATTTCAGTTAATTCTGCTTTTGACTCTTTACTTGATTTTGTGTTGCCCGACTTTGCCAGCCTTGCTTCCATTCCGCGCAGTTCAGACATCAAGGTCTAGAGAATACATAGAATGAATAGATAAGCAACTCCAACCGTCCAACCAAGCACACAACGAAGAGAAAAGTTATGTTATAACTAACTTGAATAGTTGTCCCCTTCTCGTCACACAACGACTTAAGTTTATCACGGTCTAAGGCAACCTCCAACAATTTTTTCCTTTCAAGCTCTAAGCTATTGCGTATAGCTTCTAACTCTTCGCGCAGAGTAACTTCTTGCTGATTTTTCTCGTGCAGTTCATCCATCAACTATACAACAACAGAAAATCGTGGTAATTCATCAGCAATTCAGCATCAACTCTAAAGAGAAAAGAGGACAGGAAATAACATTCTACATACAATACAATGAAAATAGCAAGGAAGGGGTGAAATGTATTGGAATATCTCACAACTGCCAGAGATAAAGATCTATGACAAATTAACTGTTGTAAGTTATTTCATGTTTTCCCAATAGAGTTGAACTTTCTCTCTATAAATTCAATTTTACCTGACGAAGAAACACGAAATCTCATTGAGTGTGTACCTTATCATTCTTTTTCTGAGACTCTTCAAAAGCCTTAGACAAATCTTGCACACGTTTTTCATACACTTCAAGATTTTGCGGCTTAGAACTGCAGGATATATCTCCATTAACCAAGCTATTGGCAGCAGATCGAGCTTTGGAGTAACGACGCAACATAACATCATTTATATGTGTTTGTAAAGCAACACAGATTTCTTCTCCCTACAAACAATAAAACGGTGGTTCAGCCCTACAAGTTGCTCAACACAATTATCTCGTAAGGAACTGCAATTACAATGATCCTGAAAAAATGATGCTTGAACCTGTTTTGTCTCAAACTGAAATATGTGAAGAACACCAGCAACTCTCATTTTGAAAAAGACAGCAGTGTTGCTGCTACCAAATTGCATTATGTCACGTAATTCAGCTGAGTGCAGATACTCTTTAGGAACGGGTCGAAAAAAGTGAACCTACAAGAAAGCAAACAACAAATTCAAATCCAACAAAATACATTAGCATTCCAAACAACAATAACATGTTTTTTTTTTCACAAAAATGTATAGCGTCTACTCTGAAACTGACCCCACGTTTGTTGATACCCAAGATAATTCGTCCAGGTAAAAGGCCAATCGGATCATCTATTTTGCGTACGCTAAAAAATACAGAATTCCCATATGGAAGTGCCTTCAATATCCGTAGAAATTGTTGTCTTGCATCATCTTTGGTCACGTTCTCCTATATTCCCACACACACGTATACGAAGGAACTTTTTAGCATGCTATCACTTTAATCGGATTGTATTTGGCAAAGGTATCTGATAAGGGAAAGATCTAACTAATTATAAAGCATGGGGTCATCTCTACCATTGAACGGTAGCGAGCAAGGATATCCAATTCCCATTCACGCTTGGCTCGGGTTATTGCTATTTGTCTCGGCAAAAACCGCTCAAGAAGTGATGTCCAGTCACTGATCCGTGAGCCAATGAGAAAGAAAACGATAATTTAAACGTAACATTGGACAAAAAAGCATCGTAAGGTGGTAGACTAGGAAAAATAAACCAGCGGCTTTGCTAAGCAAAAATGAATGAAGATACAATTCTGATAATTAAGAAGTTCAGAATACTAACATGCATGACTCCGGACTATTGACAAACCCAATCCCAACAAGAATTTGCAAGGCACAAAGCTGAGCAGCATCATCCCTTCCAACAGGATAGTTTCCTAGCAAATAGTCATGTTGCAGCTGCATGTATGTGTGTCAGCAAGGAAAGCAAGTTTTTTTGGTGAAAATAAATGTGTAATTGGTGAAGAAACTGCTCACTTGAACATAGGAAAGCTGCACAAACATCAGATCTGTTACCGCTTCGTCAGACTCTCGGAATAATTTTTTTTTAAATACCAGTTTGCAGTGTAGTATCTCTCCTTTATTTCTATCCTTTATAGCTTTGAATTCTGCGAGGAGATCTCCAATATATTTGTTATCATCCAATCCTATATATTCCTCTGCACATGACAGATAGAGAAACAATCGATAATGTGGTAGTACTCAGGTTTTATAAAAAAAAAAATCAACAAGTCATATGAAAGCGTACCATTTCCGGGATCAGATGATTTCGAACTTGAAACAACTTTACGACATTCAAACAAACTAAAGCTAGAAAAAGCCGATAGTTTAATTGTCCCAGCTAGCTCCTGACACGGATATGCGATGCAGTGAGAGAAGTTCAACCGAAGACAAAGGGAAAATGATAACAAAATGCTTGAACGAGCTACTTAGAACAAGAGCATTACTAATTTTTACTGCCTTTGGACAAGAATGTTAAGATCAGCTAGCAGTGAAATGCAAGGAAACAAAATTAATTCAAGAAGATACCTCAACAGCATCAGACACTGTTGTAGCCATGTCATAGGATATTTCTTCAAAAGTTTCATCCAGAAAGAAGACTATTGTAGTGAGCTTCCTACCGGTCAAAAGGGCTTCAATTTCTTCACGGCCAGGGGTGGTATGCCTAGGACCAGCTTTGATAGAGCGCTTTAAGGCCTTCAAAGTATTTACAGAAAGAACCTGGGCCTCGGGTTCAATTGTTGCATCCTGGGCGACATTGTGAATATACTCAGAAAGATATCCACCGATATCTTTGCTAGGAGGCATTGAGGAGGCGCATAAGTACATGAGTTCCCAAGCTTTGATCAAGTATTGCCTGAGATTATGCCAAAAGGGGAAAAGGTAAGGGAGATGCGACGGGTGAGTAATCGGGGAACTGTGGGGGAGAGAGAGAAACGGGAATGAACCTGTCAGGATTGTGTCGAGTCTGTTTGGAGATTTGGGCAAAAAGTTCGTCCCTGAGTTCAACACGCTTCAAAGTTTTCTTGAAAAGCTTTCCAACAAGCTCAATGCGTTCATCCAAACTGGGTGGAGTAGATGAATCAACGCCCATATACTTTAAGATGAGATGAAACAACTTGGTGGCACGGCTGACGAGATCGCTGTTTATCTTGAGCAGGGAAGTGGGGATGGGATCCTGAAAGCGGAAGGAGACAAGAAAGTCAAACATGTTGTTAGTGGAGCAGAGGAAGAAGAAGAAGGGTGAAAGTGGAAAAGACCTTCTGAAAGCAAAGCATGTCCTCGAAAGTGAAGCGCTCTCGGACATGAGACCCCGATGACTTTTTGGAATAGAAGAAGCCGCGCTTGCCAGCAGACTGGATTTGCTTCTGCATAAGCCGCAGAAAAGCTTCAACCTGGAAGCGATCGATGAGGGGAATGGCGGCAGCGAGCTCGGCAGGAATTGACAAGGCCACTTGAGGTGCTGGGGAGCTGAGACAAGAGTATGTTTGAGAGAATGCAGACACGAGCGAGGGAGAAGAAGAAGAAGACGCAAACACTTACAGAGGAGGAAGAGCAGACGATTCGGCATCGAAGTCGGTCCCCGAGGGATTGGGAACATAAAAGCAAGTAGAAGAAACGTCGGCGGCGACTTCGTTGCCATTGCCAGAGCTCAACGAAGAATTACTGCCTCGTTGGCCCTCCATTTCCCGGAAGAAGAAGAGAGATTGTTAGATCTGGAGCAAACAATTTGCCCAGAAATGTGGGCAGAGAGAGGCGAGAGTCACGAGAGATTTTTAATTGCCTTTTCTTCCCATTCAATAATACTTCACCATTATTCAGCTCATCTTCTCCTAATTCCTTTGTTTAGTTTAACAAGGAAGATGAAGTGTTAACAATCTCAAGGAGGAATCACTCGGCGTCCTTGTGTTTGTTTTGGGTTGAAACCAAATAAATGAATTGATGAAAAAAGAGACGTGCCTCCACGTCCATTGGCCATGGTTGTGCCTCCAACACCATAAACAAATCTTCCTCAACATCTCTCTGCTTTGGTGTCATCTCTCATTACAATAATACTCATATTCTTTTTTTATTTTTCCTTTCTGTTTTGCATTACTATGCATGTATGTATATACGCCAAGGCCGATTCAACACAAACGTTGTTGTTACATTTATTCTAGCATAGTGCTGCATCACCTTCTCCCCTTTTACAGCTTTGCGATTGCCGAAGCAGGCAAGTTGCTCCTTGGTGGAAGCTTCAGATCCTCCCATCCTTCCTCTTCCTCCACTCTCTTCAAGTACTGCTCTACCATGCTATCCTTCATCTCCTCCAGCCGCCGTGGCTCCCACTGTCGTTTTCAGTAGTACGTCAACAGAGTAAAATATATGGCATAAACACAAAAGACTAAATGGAGAGAGCTTTTTGTTAAACCTTCGGGTTCTTATCTTTGTCTATCAATATGGCTCTGCACCCCTGCATAACAACGACACGCTCTTGTAATTATGTCTCTACAACACGGACAGTTTCAAGAGGAAGAAGATACAATCGGAAAAGCTGACAATACCTCCACAAAATCTTTGCTTATTTCTCCCTTCATCACATGACACACCATTCTATACTCACGGATAAGACACTGCCCCACCCCCTGCAATCTTCCTTCTCTTATCTGAAAATATATATACACACAGTCAGCTCTTTCCCACCATTGTCTGTGACCAGTGAGATGCATTCCGAGAACTAACCGATCTTAGAGAGATTTTAAGGCTTGCTGGTGAAGCCTTTTTCAATGCTCGAATGGTAGCCGGGATCCAACCATCTGCTCCCTGAGTGTCCTCTCTCTCCTAAGCACCACATATGATGGTAGAGTGCATTGTCAAAGGTAAGCTAGTCAACTCAGGATCCCACGTCAATATATCCTATACATACATGGAAAACTTACAAGTGCAGACATAATTTCTTCGACTGTTCTCCTCGAAAAGCACCTATCAATAACATCTAACCTGCGTAAAGAAACAAACGGAAAGATTAGAAACATCTGTCCTAAGCACTATCTAATCCGCACAAACCTTCCATTCAAATTCTAATGAGAAACGGATTCAGTAAAGAGCAACCGAAAGCTGACAGCAATACAAGGTTGGATTTTTCAAAACATGTAATGTAATCATGATCGATAACAGAGCAAATGTTTAAACACATGCGTGGGATTGTGGCATGAAAAAAGGTATTCAGCAGACTCAGGTGCAATAGGAAGAATTAAGATATAATATAATCATATACACTTGCCTGTGGTAAGCACTCTGCTGTTTCAGGTGCGGATGCTGAGCGTATGCATCGAGAATTGTTGAGACAAAGGTTGGATCACTTGAATCAACTCTGAAAAGATCTGCTTCCAATGCAGTCAACCTCTGTGACAAGGAGTAAGCCGACTAAGTAACGATCATTGGCAAAGTAAATAATGCTTGACACCAGCAGCTATTAAATATGTCAAGTGTAAAAGTCACTCAGGATGTAATAGAAACAATATAAAAAAAAATTAAATCCCGCAAGTTCGGTAATGGACACTAATAAGTTATAACAGACGACGCAAACCATCACGTTGGAGAAAATAAGCATGCTGAACAAGACTGTTTCCAAAGATATATAACAATCGCGCGAGACACGACAGACACCTCAAACAGTCCTTGGCAAGAAAAATGCCAAACAGAGACACAACTTCTTACAGAGTATTCCTATGTCCATTGTGTAAGTTCAACTAAAACCCCACAAAAAAAATTTGCATCACCAGCTGTCATAGTCCATTAGATAGAAAAAACAAAAATAATTGCATTCTCGTTGTTAGCATGTCAAGTTGCTATCACGCCGGCGATGGGAAATACCAGAAGATGTAAACAACGGAATTCATACCTTCGAAGGCACAAAATGAGTTGCAAGACCACAAGCAAGCATTTCAGCGCCATCTAACCTAGCTCCTGTGAGGCCAACATACTCTCCTAAACAAGAAGACAGGAAGGGTGAGAGAGGGAGATGGCCTGAAAACTTTTGCGGGTTTGAAGGAGATCCAAAAGCAAATGACTTTTGTTACCGAAAAAACCAGGGAGCCTTGACAAGAAGTAGGAGGCGCCTACATCCGGAAATAGCCCCAGAGCTGTCTCGGGCATGGCAAAAACCTTGGAGAAACTCAGAAGATATGGAATGATATGAGCATAATTCAGAGCCATCTATATGTCATCCATAGAGATCATCATTAAGAAAAGAATACCGTGTTCTCAGTTGCAATACGAAATCGACCATGGACCGAGACACCAGCGCCGCCTCCCATGACAATACCATTCAAAATTGAAACCTATGATTTCAAAAGAGTGTTGGGAAACGAAGAAATAAGCTTTGGAGTAGTTCACTAAAAATAGGGACAGTATGGTGAGACCTGAGCTTTGCTATACGTGGCCATAACATAGTTGAGCATGTATTCATCGTAGAAGAACTTGGCACCGAGTCTCCATTTGCCTAGTCCACGAAAATAGAGAAAGAGTGTGTAGAAGCTGGAAGTAAGAAAAGGAAAAGAAAGATGGGGAGGATGATAATAGATACCTTGTCCGATGTCGCGAGAAACAGCTGAAACATCGCCGCCAGCACAAAAGGCCCTTCCCTGACCCTGTGGCACAGTTATTCCAAAGTGTGTGCAAACGGAAGAGATATAGATAGTGGTTACCTTAAGGATAACAAGCTTCACACTAGGGTCCTCCTCATATGCAAGGAACAGTTGCAGCAACCGAGAGATCTAGAGAAGATTGAGTCAAGATGATATCACGAAACTAATTGCGCAGACAAGACGGGAAAGATTCAATACCATTTGAAAGGACAGAGCATTCAGCTGCTTCGGTCTGTCCAGTGTCAAGATTCTAACACTCGATTTCTCTTCCGCCACAACCTGTGATTAAATTTGATTCAAAGAGGGCCGAATTGATTGTCATCGATTCCAACTAAATGAGAGGAGAAGAGACCTGAGAGTGAGAGGTCATCTCGACTGTTGTCGTCTTATTCTTCTCTTCCTTCTGACAACGGGTCAGATTCGCCTGGCTTTGTGTTATCCTCCCGGACAATATACTAGAGAGCAGCAACGGGATCAAGGGTAAAACAAAAAAATGGTACTTTTAGTTTTGTCTTTTTTCGGTGTGGTAAAAGTTGGTGATGGCTATAAAATCCTCTCCACTGTTTCATGATATTTGATGTTGGGCCTTAAACAATATATTTTGCCTTGTCATAGAAATCAATTGGACTTGAAATGATGGGCTTTTCCTTGGTCAAATGGTGCAGCTTTCACTTTCGATTTCAATTTGCACGCACTGCTATTGTGACTTTGAGTTTATCTCCCATAATCTCAAGTCTAAAATCCACCCAGTGGCAGAACTGAATTGTCATTTGAGTAGTTAGTTTTCTGAGAAGAGTAGAACGGCGAGGAGGGGACCGTGAGACAAGCTAGGTGACCATTTCTTGCCAAGAAACAAAATGAGACATTATTCTAACCGACAAAACATCCAAAACCGAAACATATTTCGCTGAGAGGATCTCTGAAGTCATTATTCTAGTCAGACATATAAAAGTCATTTTCTTCTCAGTATATTTATTGTCTACACAAAACGATTAGCAATTTAAAACACGTATAAGTAATAGCCTTCAAAGAGATGGAAAGAATAAAGAAACGATGGACAAGTGGCAGTGTAATGAGAGTTATCCTGAAACATAAGAGATTATACGTGAAATTAAGAGATTTTTTTATACTATTGCGGAGCTGGTTATGCAGGAGGTAACCATTGGTCAAAAAAGACAGCCTCGCTCTAACTCTTTCTACGCTAATGCACTTGCAAACTGCATTGACTTCATCAAACGTTTGACAAAACGTTATTGGATGATTTTGTCACTTCCAATTACTATTTCTTCCATCTGTATTGGATGATTTTTATGCAAATATTCATTTCATATACATCTTCATAATACACTTTTGTACCCAATAGGTATTGAGTACATAATTCTCCGATTTTTTTTATCACCGGTTCAATCGGGCTCAATTTTGAACCAATTTACCCGATTTAAGGTTTTCATAAAATATCTTAATTAAAAAAAAATCATTATACACTTTTGTACACAGCAGGGACATAGTAAGTCCTAATTGCTCCATTTTGCTGTATATCTTTAACCTTTCTGCTAATGGACTCGTTCCAAAAAGAATAAGTGTCTCGTCTGGTGGGCCTGATGAACTATACCCCTAAAGCCACAAGTTTTTTAGTCAAATACTGCAGTTGTCATAGGCCCATTAAAAGCCCACGTAGTGTTTCAGATCATTTTCGTTTCCTTGTCGATTCAACGCGTCCTCGTCTCTCTCTCAGACACTTGCTTGCCGGCGAGATGGAGGAATACCCGGAAGAGCTCAGGACGCCGCCGGTAAGTCTGGTGGCTCTCTTCGGATACCCGGAGCTACACGCGTCCATTACTAAGAATCTCCACTCCCAGCAGCCTCCGATCAACGCTCTGGCCTTCCCCGACTTGTCCCATCTCTCTATCCTACTCGCGCAGGATGATCAAATCAACCGAGCCTCCTCGTCATTCAGAGATCCTCTCAGCGTCTCCGATTCATCTCCCCCAAACCCTTCCAGATGCGGCGGCATCTTGAAACGGGACTGGTTGCTTAAGCATCGCACCAAGGTCCCTGCACTTGTCGCCGCCTTCTTTCCCTCGCATCACATCTTCGGCGATCCAACTCAATGGCAACAGGTCTGCTCCGATCTCGACAGCCTCAAGTACTCTCTCATCTCCCTTAATTGTTTCCTCCTGTTTTTGGCTCCCCTCCATTGTTTTGTAACCTCAAGATTTTAACTCTGCGATCTCCATCGCCAGATCCGTCATCCGTCCCAAAAACATCAAGCTGGTGGTCGTCGTGGTCCAGTCCTCTCCCCAGGGTATCGTTTTCTCCGACTATATTTTTTTCTCCATGTAATTTCTACGAATATCCAATCCTCTCGGTGCTCGTGGCTTATCACCCACCCCTCTATTTATTTTTCCCAACTTGTTCTAGAGGAAATTAGCGAAGATCGTCTAGTGGCATTGCGAAAACGGGCGGAATTAGATTCTAAGTACGTGCTCTTCGTCAATTCCAGCATAGACTCTGAACTCACTCTCTCTCTCTCCAGGTATGTAAATATACGTTCCTCTCCTCCTTTCCTGTTTTTCTATCCTGCACACCTACAGCAGGAGGTTTTCACTTCAATGACTCTCAACACTATATGCTTGCAGAATCGCTTCTGCATTTTCAGAGCTGGCGCTTGCTTATTACAGAGAAGAAGGGAGGAGAATCAAAAGTCGAATCGAAAAAAGAAGTCCCAATTCTCTCGATTTGAATGTTCGCTACTGTTTCAAAGTAAGCTTTTACGTTACCTCCAATCATTTTTGTTTCTAACTATCTGGGTAAAGGAAGGCTCACTCATGCCATGACTGCTAGGTCGCTGTATATGCAGAGTTTCGTAGAGATTGGGGTGAAGCATTGAAGTTTTATGAAGACGCCTACCATTCCTTGCACGAGGTCTTTTTTATCACTTCTTTATTTCTCTTTTTTTTTTTCCCACAAGTTGCTTTTGATGCATGTATGGTTATTGCTTTTTATCAAGTGATGGATATATGTCTTCGGTTTCCACACATTTTGAATACCGACGACCAATTTTGTTTATGCAAGCAGATGATCGGGACCTCAACTAGGTTGCCTGCAATACAACGCTTGGTCGAGATTAAGACCATAGCTGAGCAATTGCATTTCAAGATATCAACTCTTTTGTTGCACGGTGGAAAGCTCATTGAAGCGGTGACATGGTTTCATCAACATAGATCATCATATGAGAAGGTTGTTGGATCCACAGAATTTATTTTTCTCCATTGGGAATGGATGAGTAGGCAGTTTCTTGTCTTTGCTGAGTTGCTGGAGACGAGCTCAGCAACTGTTCAGAGCTTTTCATCCTTAAACCAAGGAACTGCAGAAATACCTTTCACTGAGTTTGAGTTTTATCCTGCCTATTATTATCAGGTCAGTCAATTTTTCTCTATGTAACTCGTAGTCGGAACATTATCTACACTTGGTGCTGTTTTTCATTCATTACATTTGTTCCTCTTCCTCAAAAGATTCTGAGTGTGCCTAGTACACTATGTTGAAAGTCTAGTATGCTCTTATCCTCTAGAAAATCTTCTTCTCCCCGCAGTTGGCTGCTCATTACTTAAAGGATAAGAAATCTGCCCTGGAACTGTTGTTGTCAATTTCCGTAACAGCTCAAGAGATTGATAGCAGTTCTGAGTCCGTTACTCCTTCGGTCTACGTTGGTCAGTTTGCTCAGTTACGTGAGGACGGAGAAGCTTTTACCCTTCACTCGTAAGTAATTCACCGCACATATCTGTGTAAAAAAACTTTAACTAAGCTACCCCTTTTACGGTATTATTTTCTAATGTTTTTGCAGTATAACGGATGAAGAGTACATACGATATACAATTTCAGAAGCAAAGCGATTTCAGGACTCCTTTGAAATTATTGCTTGGCTGAAGAAATCTTATGAATCGTTTACCAACCTTAAAGCCCGGAGGATGGCTGCTCTTTGTGCATTTGAAGTAGCCCGGGAGTACTTTGGTTTATCTGATCCCAGCAACGCAAAGTTCTTTTTCGATATTACTGCAAACTTGTACAGACAAGAAGGTTGGGTATCTTTGCTCTGGGAGGTGCTGGGTTACCTAAGAGAGTGTTCGAGAAACCTTGACGCTTTTAAAGATTTTGTAGAGTTGTCTCTCGAAATGGTTGCACTGCCTGTAACATCTTACGACGTTTCTGGGAACATGAGAAACAAAAAATATGGTCCTGGAGGTCCTGCAACTATCTCAGGAAGAGAAAGCATACATCGAGAAGTGTTTGTTATTATGTGTGGTGAAACTGAGCTGATGTCCGCTACCGGAGAAAGTGGGTTCAAATTGGCCAGGGATAGCCGTCTTCATCTTGAGATTGATCTCGTCAGTCCTCTAAGATCTGTTCTCCTAGCTTCGGTTGCTTTTCACGAGCAAATGATCAAGCCTCGTGCTTTGTGCTCGATTACGTTGTCATTGCTTTCTCATCTGCCTCTTCCAGTCGAAATAGATCATTTAGAAGTTCAGTTCAATCAATCTACGTGCAATTTTGTCATCAGGAATTCCCAGAGGCCACTTTGGGCTTCTTCGTCCAGCACTGTGCAAAGTGGTAGTCACGTAGAGAATGAGCCGTCCCTGGTGCTTGTGCCGAATAATTGGTTGAGGTTGACATATACAATCAAGCCTGGTTAGTGTTGTTGTCTCTCACAAAATTGTACGTTTTGCAGTTTCTTCATTAAATTCAGACCTACTTTGGACGTTTTTAAATCATAGTTACCAGTTAGCAGAACTGAATCTACAGAACTTATTTGAAGGAAGCAAAGGGTAAACTGATATTTTCTTGGTCTTCCCTTTGCTTATAGTATTTTATTTCCTAACTTCTCTCGCATTTCCTTTTTTTTTTAATCTGCAGAGCAAAGCGGCAAGCTTGAGTGTCTTTCAGTTCTCGCGAAGCTGGGCCCTCGTTTCACGATCTGTTCAAGAGCCGAGAGTCCTGCTGCAATGGAGGATTTGCCTATCTGGAAGCATGAGAACCGTGTGGAATCTCTGTCAACAAAGGACCCAGTTCTTGCAGTCTTCGGCCAGAAAGCTACTCAAGTTGAAGAACCTGAACCACAGGTGGACGTCAGTCTAGGTGCCTCTGGTCCTGCCCTAGTTGGAGAAGACTTTACGATGCCTATTGTGATAACGCCAAAGGGCCATGCAGTATACAGTGGTGAATTGAAGATAAATTTAGTTGATGTGGGTGGTGGTGGTTTGTTTAGCCCAAGAGAGGCAGAACCATTCTCATTAGAAAGCCATCATGTCGAAATATGTGGTATTGATGGGGCAGAGAGCAACGATGAATCGGAGTCTGAAACAGGGAACATAAAGAAAATTCAGCAATCTTTTGGGCTTGTTTCTGTTCCAGACCTAAATGAAGGGGAATCATGGTCCTGCAAACTAGAAATCAAGTGGCATAGACCCAAGCCTGTTATGCTTTTTGTGTCATTGGGTTATTTGCCACAAGGCAGTGAAGTCAATGCCCAAAAAGTTCACATGCACAAGAGCTTGCAGATTGAAGGCAAGATGCCTCTTTTCATTAGCAATCGGTTTATGTTGCCATATAGAAACGACCACCTATTGTTCAATAGGATCAAGCCAGCCCCTGATTCTGAAGACATGTCTTCTCTGCCGCTGAACGAAAAAAGCGTGTTAGTTGTCAGTGCCAAAAATTGCACAGAGATAGCACTGAAACTGGTGTCCATGTCGATTGAATTGGATGATAAGCAAGGGGAAACTTCATGTTTGATTCAGCAGGGTGGTGGGTGTGGAGATACCTCAGGCTCTGCTAATCTTGCGCCAGGGGAAGAGTTCAAAAAGGTTTTCACAGTCATACCAACGATAAGAACTCCAAAGCTTGGTTTAGGATCAGTGCATTTGAAATGGAGGAGGCAGGGAAGTAACACAGCAGAGGCATGTGTTTCAACAAAGCACAAACTTCCTGAAGTAAATGTGGAGGCATCACCTCTGGTAATGAGTTTGAACTGTCCTCCGTATGCAATTCTTGGAGAAACCTTCACTTACGCCATAAGAATCCGCAACCAGACACAGCTGCTCCAAGAAGCAAAGTTTGCCCTGGCTGATGCACAGAGTTTTGTCGTGTCAGGGTCTCATAGCAATACGGTTTCAATCCTTCCCAAGTCTGAACACGTCTTAAGTTATAAGCTAGTACCCCTGACTTGCGGTCAACAACAACTCCCGAAGATAAGTTTGACATCAGTGCGATATTCTGCGGAGTTTCAGCCATCTGCGGTTGCTTCAAGTGTCTTTGTGTTTCCCTCTGCGCCACAAGCCAACTCTACCGCGAAGTAGTAACTTCACGCGACTTGGGTGTCTCCCTGATGTGCAGTTTCACCCATCTGCGGTTAAGTAACACATATTCTGTCAGTTGGGGTAATTTTCTATCCTGAAGTGCCCTTCTATGTTTGTCTTTTCTGTTTTCTTATGTTGATAATAATAAATTGGATATTTTCATTTTTGGAGAACTCAGACTAGGAAATGCTTGCAACCATTTTTCTTTCAATGCAAAAAAAAAAGTTTGTGTTTGAGCAGATAAACATGCAAGACATAATTATACCAAGACAAAGTACATACCTTGAAAGCTTCTCTATCGTTTTCTGAATTTTCGAGTTCTTCCAGGTGGGGAGCCTGATTTTGCTTGGTTCACGTCTTAACGGATATCATTGGGCCTCTCTTATGTGCTCGTTGTATCTGCCCGTCTTTATGTAATCGTTTTATTGGGCCGGTCGTCTTATGTAATCGTTTTATTGGGCCTTTTGTGTTGGGTATTATAAGTTTATAAGAAAAACTATAATAATCTGCACTTCTCATTTCATCTGAAGCTTTTTAATCAGAAGTAGCGTCGGTTTCGATCACTGGCGGCGACGATGGAGGCTTCTGAGGTGGTGACACTGATGGAAGGCAGACCGGGAATTTTCGTCGTCGGTTCTTCTGGTGTCGGCAAGCGCACCCTCCTCTCTCGTACGCGCTTCTCCCTTTTGGATCCGATTTCTGTAAACCGGCGAAGCTTTTTGTTTTGATCTAGTCTAGGGTTTCCTTTTCTCTGTATCATTTGGGGCTCTTATCACAGGATTACTCTCTGTCGACTTTGAGGATTCTCCGGAGTCATCATCTCAAACAGAAGTGCATGGGTAAGGACGGTGTTTAATGTGTATTTTTGTTCTGTACGACTTTTTTGTTTTTTTGAAAGTTTCTGTGACTATGTGGGCAGCTGGACGATTAACACCAAGTATTACACTGCGGATGCATCTGTATGGATATCACATATTTGCGATCAATACTCTCTGCCCAACCTCCCTCAGTCACATCCACTGGTAGCTTTAGTTATGGTCTTGGACTTGAGTGAGGTTTGACATTGCTACGCCTGTGACTCGTTGTTCTCACCTTACCCATCCGCGGCATAACCCTTTTTACCCTTTCTTTTTGCAGCTGTCAACTCTTGTTGCTCTTCAAGACTGGGTTTCTCATACTGACATCAACTGTTTTGATATATTCTTGTGCATTGGGAACAAAGTAGATCTCGTCCCTCATCACCCAGCTCATGATGAATATAGAAGACGTCTTTTGAAAGCAGCGGACTCCTCTAGTAATCTCTATTCAGACATTGACGAGTTTGGGATCTCCGAAAGTGAAGGAAGTAGGTTGTTGGGGAGCGAAGATACATCACTGGATATCAGAGGAACATGTCTTGAGTGGTGCCGTGAGAACAACATCGAGTTCATTGAGGCTTGTGCATCTAATCCTGATTTTGACAAGTGTAAGTTCTATTTTTTTCACATAACTCTTCCGTCTTCGTATTGATGGAGTAACCAGGATTGCTGCAATATGCAGGTTTTTTTCTGGGTTGCTCCTTGTTTTTTCATCACACTATGCAAAAAATAGCCTGTACTGAACTTGTGAAGAGTTCCACATCGGTGGGCATAAAATGAATGAGAAATGATGGTCGAAGAATTGACGAGACTCTGGGGTTGGTCCTTGTAGGTTTATCAGTCGATGGGGATTCTCAAGGGGCTGAACGTCTATTTGGGGCTCTTTCGGCATATATGTGGCCTGGAATGATTCTGAAATCGGGTGATAAGATAAATGAACCGGTGTTACCCCATGGTGAAGGTTATTTGCTCATTCAGTTTTCTTCTCCCATATATTGTTAGTGTGCTTCCCTTGGACTCATGTTGATTGGATATTCTTTCCTCCTTGTCAGAATTGTCAGAAGAAGAATCTGAATATGAATTCGAGTATGAAGTTCTATCATCAGGCACAGCCGACGCATGGGAAAATATCGATGAGAGATGGGTGTCCGCAAGTAAAGCACATTCATGCGCAGATGCTGGCGGATCCACCTCACGGGAAAACCTCGAGGTAGGAAATAATATGGTGAATCCAAAGATCTTTTTGGATGAAGAGCTGCGGCCTTCAGGGTCAAAGATGGAACCACAGAGTGGGACTGACAGAGCAGTAGTAACAGATGAGAAACCTTCGGATACAGACCACAACAAGTTTTATGAGTTTGAAGATGTGGAACAGTTGATGTCAGAAATAGGGAACATCCGTGACAACTTGCGGTTGATGCCTGATTTCCAGAGGAGGGAAGTAGCTGCAAATCTAGCGATGAAAATGGCTTCCATGTTTGGAGGCGACAGTGATGACGAGGAAGAACCTGAGTGAGCCCGTGTTTATCAAATATTTCTGAAGATCAGCGTGAACCACAGTTTAATCCTTTCTTTATACAACTTTTTTTTATCAGAATTCGTTTCATGCTTTGTGATACTCTGGCAGTGATACTACTCAGTTGCACGATCTAATGTGAAGCCAGTTAACTATTCTAGCTATCTGGGTCGACATGTTATGGTACTTTTTCTCTAAATGTGTAATGTAGTCTTGGAGCTCTATGCAATACAGCCTTATACAGACATCCCAGTTGGGATCATTGGCAAGGCAATCATATTAGTGTGAGTCTATTAGAAAACAAAGACCTGGATGGAATTTGATCCGCATTCATTTTGAATATTAATCCAGATCATTAGGAGGAACAGGCGTTACAAAGGAGAATTGGTTTCCAGGGCTAATATCTCCAGCATGTTCCGTCTCTGTGGGCTGATCTCCAGCCCCGACGAGCTCTATAGGTGCAGAAGATAATGGCTCAGCTTCAAGATCAGGCATGTTTTGGTCTTCATAATTACTCATGTAAGAGGCTGTCGAGTGACCGGTGGTTTTGGAGCGTAGTAGAGTGGCTCCAGAGGCGTGAAAGGCTGAAATAGAGGTGCTGACACTGCTAGAACCACCAAGGGTCTCTGTTGGTGGCTTTCTACCTTTGCCTTTCTTCTTCTTCACTGCCATGTGCCATTTCTTCAACGCTTTTGCCATTTGCTCATCAAACACAGATTTCTTCATGTGTGAACCCATCTGCCAACATCAGCAACATTAGCTTGGTACTTGGTGTATCCCCTTGTAAGCTTCTCAAGTCCCATTGTTGTATATAGCTTTGTAGACAAACGGGCAGCAAGTAAAAGGCTGAGATGTGTATAATGTACCTGAGTAACCAGTGCGTACACTGGAAGCGTGATGTAGCTGCACAAAATCAGAGCTCCTACGCTGCAAGTATAGCCAACTTGTTCAGCTCGTTAGAATCGTTCCAAGCAAGATCTATGGATTGGTTTCTTAACTAGTGATGAGTGAAGAGTAAGATTTTACCCAAGAGAGAGTTTTACGATGACAAGATTGAATTCCTTGTGGAAGCAAGATTTGAGCTTGAAGGAATACTGCATGCCCGAATTAACAAAATGTTATTAGTCATTGAAGATATGGAAGAGAATACATGGGCCATAAGGCAAAAACCAGAGAGCTGGGCATGAAAATCAGAGATATGGCAGTTACCCAGATCCAGAAGAAGTATGTTATCTGGAAAGCATTCTACAAAAAGAAAACTCATTATACGGGAGCCAAAGATGAAGACAAAGCATGCAATTGCAGTTCTCGTTGTGTTTTAAACTAAAAACTAAAAAACATTTGCAAGGTACCTGAAATAAGGCGAAGTGGAGAAGATGAAGCAGCAACTGAGGGCGATTAAACCAAAAGTATTTATCTGAACCATGCACAAGAGGTATCCCTTGAACAACTGCGTGTCTATCCGTGATTTCGAGAGCCATTCTTGTTAGGATCATTTGAAGCTTCGTACCGACGGCTAAAATGATCTGCAGGAGTTGTAAGAATGAGACTTCCAGTCAGTAGAAGATTGTCTCCTTAAAAGAGAGAATAATATTCTTACAACTATAGGCAGGATTGACGCCCAAAACATTGTTTCCCAGCCTATGAAGGGGAAAAGGGACAAGTTTTTCAGTACACTAATAATAACCAATTGATCCGGTTAAAGCGAGAGCAAATGCTAAGCTAGGCTCACCGTTAACATTCAGCAGTAAGAAAACCACAAATGATGCCCACAGAAGTGGACTGCGCAGAGCAAAAAAAAATTGTCAGAAATGTGGGCCTCGTTGTGAGCATTGTGACACAAAGCGTTTTGCGTTATGTACCTTATTCCAACTACCACCTTGAAATCGTCTTCCAGTGATCTTTTGATATATTTCTGGAAGTCGAACTTTCTTCCCGGAGCTAAATGGGACTAAAGGAGACTCACTCACCCGTAAACATCACCAGAAAAATCAAGTAGTAGGAAGATACAAGGGAGGACTGAGTTTTGCCTTACAGCGATGAAGCCATGGCGCAGAGTCAGATAGTCGATTCTCCCGACGGATCGAAAGAACTGCTGTAGGAAGCACCCCTGGTAATCAGATGATGGAGAGAACATATGTGAATTTTTCATCAGTAACTTAGTGCCGCGAGAGCTTTTGCTAAAGAAGAAGGAAATGCTTCTCACAGCATAAAAGAAGAAGGGGATTTTTGTCCAGAAACTGGAATGTTGTCTGACGAAGGACGTCTCATGGGTGAGCCTGAATCTTGATGGATCTATGCATAGAGAAGAGCCAATTGAGTGACCTATATATAAAACAAGTTTTGTTTCTTATTTGTGAAAGTTAAGAACTCCTGCGTACCGACTGAAAACTCGTAATCATGAGAAAATGTCTCCTGTTCCCATTTTTTCCACCCACGGATCTGCAGTTACAGAAAATGATGAATAGAGCTAGTAAAGGAGGGTTTTGGGAAAAGGAAGACAGGCTTGTCGTACCTTCAGTCTCCCAAGCATCATGGTGATGAAACTGTAGAGAATGTGAAACACAGCCATGAAGAACAATAGGATGTGCAGCTGGTGCAAACCCGTGACAGATATGAGTGGTTCATGACCCTGCGATAAACGAGGGCAAAAAGGGTGTGATAACGAAAGAGATCATATCGCAAAGCTTTATTAAAAGGGGAGGTAAAAGATGACCTCATCGCAGCGGGAAGAAGTAGTGGCAGCAGCCAGATGTCTGCGGTGGGTCTTGTCTTGGTCACGAGTAGGAGAAGGAGCTGGACAAGGTAACATAGATGCTGCAGCCTTTTCAGGGATACAAATCTTAAGAATGTACTGCTCTCCAAAGGTGAGTAACAAGGAGATGAATCCTAGAACCATCAGCTCTGCGTCCATTTCATACTCATAAATTTTCTTAGCCAAAGGACAAGAGTAGGAAAACACAAGTCTCTGATCTTACCGGCCTTTATTTTTTCCAAGGCTTCAAGCAGAGAATTCTTATGTTTCTCCCACAACCACTGATAACCAAAAGGGAAAAAGACACAGAGGTTCAGACTAGAACACGTACGGACGGGAAGGAAGAAAAAAAGGTAGGGGGAACTGGGGTCAAACCGTGGCGACTCTGTGAAGAGCTTTCTCGAGGAGAACAGAGACAAGGATGAAGAAGGTACAGACGAGGGCAACGGCCCAAGTGGGAGTCTCGGAGAGCTCTTTCTCTTTGGCGCCGCCTGCAGAGGAAGCTCGGGCGTAGCTAGGAAGCAGTAGAGAGCAGAAGAGCAAAGTGGTCCAACACCAAAAGCATCTTGTTGCCATGGCAGCCAGAAGATGAAGAAAACCCCCGTGTCCTTGATTACGTAAAATAATAAAGACGGCAAAGAGACTTAGGGAGAAAAAAACATAAAACAAATAAGTGCGGTGTTGACTTGAATGTCCGCTTAGCGTGATATGTTTGTTATATGTAAGCAATAAGTAATGAGACGAGAGAGATCAATCATCAATGTTGAACATCAACAACCTACGAGGTCTGTCTGTCTGTATGCGTCTCTCCTTCAGCTCTGTCTCTATCAAAAACCTTCAACCGACTAATGTCACTGTTGTGGCTCTATCAAAAACTATAACAAGTAGGAGGACTTATTACTACTTTCTTCTCTCACCCAACAGAGAAGGATATCGACACAAATGACAATTTCGTTGCCTATGAGAAAGAAAGGTAGTAGAAGAGATTCGTCCAACACACTCATCATCAATTATCCTTATTGACTAATTGGTTATGCTTTTTATGATTTATTTCCGCTTTTGGTTAAATATATGCCAACTTGCGGCTTTATACTGTACAATATATCATCTTACTCTTTGGCAATTGCTTCCACTACCGACCATCGTTTTTTTTTAAAATCATTCTTTCATTTTCGTTTTTCACCTAAATTTCTAAATTTCGTCACAATCCTCTTTATCAGCAAGCCTGGGATAACTAATATGATTACAAAACAAATTATTTTCTCTCTTTTTAGTCTCATGTAGACTAATCTCATACCAAATCTTCATTCTTTATTTTATCAAGTCTACCGTTGATCATCGTTACTTCGTTAGTGGGTGGACCCCGGTGTGACTTTCTTGCTCTGTATACAATGGTTTTGAAACTAATGGGCTAAGCCCATTTACAGGCCTCACAATGCCTACTTCACACGTACTGCCTCACAAAGCCCAAGGTATATCGTGCCGCTCTGTAGACACGCCATGTCCATCCAAGTCATGCATGATGCACCAGTCTTATCTCCCGGACTAGTTCTACCACAGAACCTATTCGTACCTTTTCTTCTTTAAATAATTATTTGACTATCTTTTAGTTTAATCTAATCTTATCCTTAGCTAAGAAAGTAATTATCTGAGACATATCTATACAAGCAAACGACGGTTTCTTCGTATATGATTTAATCCCATATATAAGCTTTTTTCAGCCATCGCTATTTGTATTTTAGATTGTTTTCCTCAAATTATAAAATATTACACTGGTTTTCCATGTATATCCCAGTTGACATTTTATTATTGAATGCAATAAGAAAATGTGAAAAAGAATAATGAGTATTGAGAACTGTGGACATGGCATCGCAATCGCAGCTTGGACATCAAATGGGAAGGATAATTAATGTCTCATACATTTTATGTTATAGTATATTATAAACAGATATTAAAATGATTAAAAGGTCAAAACTGGCCATTTCGGGAAAATGTTAGTTTGTGACAGCTTGGTTCGTAATTTGTAACCCTTTCGGGCTGGATAGATGACAAACATCACGAAGGAAGAAAATCGAAAGAAAGACATGAATTTTGTTTTTAGATATATATGTATGAGGAGCAACTAGACCATGACGAGTCTTGCATTGATTCTGTCAACATTAGCCTGAGAGGATCCCAAAAGCCTCTCGTCCCTTTTGAATATTCAAATTTTGATACTCCATGTAATTCACATGTGATGTGCGCCACCTGAACGAAACAGTACCCAGAAGCCAACTTGTCCTTGTAATCCGTTTTTTTGTATGCCTTCTCCTTCTGTTGAAAAGTTGGACTCTTCTTCTTCATGTACACCACTCCTCTACGTATTTAATATATACCTATCAACTCTCTCCAACTACACCATTGTAAACAGACAGCCAGAAACATCATTTCTATCTTACATTGGCTGTTTTTCTTCTTCTGCAAGAAACCAAAAAAAAAAAAAAACATTTAGGGATGGGTTTCTTAGAGTTATTGGAGGTGGCTTCAATGCCAATCGTCCAAGTTCTCTTAATCAGCGTCCTTGGTGCCTTCTTGGCAACCGATTACTGCTCTCTTCTTTCGGCTGATACCCGAAGATCCGTGAACAAGGTATAACCTCCATCTCTGCTCTTTTAATGACCATTCATGCATGCACTAATAAGTAATGGAACATATCCGTTGCAGCTCGTCTTCGTGGTCTTCACCCCCTGCATCATGTTTGCCAATCTTGCCCAGACTGTCACATTGCAGGACATTATTTCATGGTACGCACCACCCTTTTTTATGAGAGACCTAGTTTGTGTCTTCTTTTGATTTGATTTCGAAAATCAATATTTTCAGGTGGTTCATGCCCATAAACGTTGGAATCACCTTTCTAGTAGGAGGTATTCTTGGATGGTTGGTTGTCAAACTGCTGAACCCAAAACCTCAACTTCATGGTCTCATAATCGCTACATGTGCCTCAGGTAACATTGATTATATTAATTCCTCAAAATTTATATCAAAGGAGATTCATGAATGATATATATATGATGTAGGTAATATGGGAAACCTTATGCTTATTCTGGTCCCTGCCATCTGTGACGAGGAAGGCAGTCCTTTTGGGAACCGAAGTGTCTGCAGATCCATTGGACTATCCTACGCATCTTTCTCTATGGCCGTAAGTCGCAAAAATACATATTCTCTCCTTATAATTATTGAACTAATTGTGATTTTGGTTGTCAAACGCAGCTTGGGGGTTTCTACATTTGGACCTATAGTTACCAACTGGTGAGAAGCTCTGCTACACAGTTCAAAGCTCTTGCAGCCGCCGGCTTGGTCAAGTCTCCCAATAAGGACACCGACTCCGATCCCCGCGCTCTTCTTCTGAAGCCGCAACAAAACCAAGACCTTGAAATCCAAGCCAAACAAAAGGTGTCTACTAGGGCATACATCAAGGACTTGCTCCATCAGATTCTTGAGGAACTATTCGCGCCACCCACAATTGGCGCCGTAAGTAAAACAGAAGGAGACACGATTTCATTCCTCCGATCAATAATGAATTCTCATGCGCTGTTTACTGTCCCATTCAGATTCTTGGTTTCGTCTTTGGAGCAACCAACTGGCTGAGGAATCTCATAATCGGGGAGAATGCCCCGTTGCGAGTCATCCAAGATTCAGTGAAACTACTTGGGTATGAAGTTGCGAGCACGTTTTTAGATATATAAGAAGACGACCGAATTACGACTAATATATACTTGGCAGGGACGGGACAATTCCTTGCATCACACTCATACTGGGGGGCAACCTGATTCAGGGTCTGCGTTCCTCAGCCGTGAAGACTTCAGTGATTGTGGGAGTGATCTGCGTGCGGTATATCATCCTTCCCGTGGTGGGGGTCGGGGTGGTTCAGTTAGCGTGGAATTTAGGCTATCTTCCTCAAGACCCTCTCTTCCGATACGTTCTCATGCTTCAGTTCACACTGCCGCCTGCCATGAATATAAGTAAGTTTCTAGACGTTCCTTTTCATTAATTAGCTTATATAAACAGATGGAGAATCATTTGTCTTGTCGACTGCAGGTACAATGGCACAGCTGTTCGACGTGGCTCAAGATGAATGCTCGGTCATCTTTTTGTGGACCTACCTGGTTGCATCCTTAGCCCTCACCGTGTGGTCAACTATATTCCTCTCCATCCTCTCCTGAAAAGCAAATGGAGTTTCTTGGTTGTTACTGGTGTATAAACTCTGTTTGATTTGTGAACACTTTGAATACTAGCATCCCAAGTCTTTTGCGTCTTTGTTTTTGTTTTGGGCTTTTTCTAGAACTAGAAGTAAGGGCCCGCCCATAAAGAGAGAGAGAGAGAGCCCGAATAGGAGAAGGCGTATTGAAGTTGGGCACAGAAATAGAAACGTGCGCCGGCTGCATCCTCCACGTTGCTTTGCTGCAACTGGTTCACACCTCTTCAATCATGTCAGAAGAAACTTCTACATCTCTCCACACCTGTCCTCCCCTCCTCTTCTATCATTTCTATTTTATTGTTCTGTAATTTTATAAGTATTATAAAAAAAAATACATATATTCCCCAATTCAACAGCTCATAATGAATGAGTCCTTTAAAAGAAATTGGTTAAGCCAAAGTAACGTGTGTCGCTTGATCGTCTAGGATCACATGGTAAGTCAGAAACGAAAAAATCAGAGGCAGCAAATGAAAGTTGTCGCTTTCCTCAGATCAATTAAGACAAGACTCCTGAGATGTGGTAAATAGGTAAGAATCACGTTTAGTAGAGAGATTATTTGTTTTCTTTTCTGTAAGGGAAAAAAAACACATCTTTTTATCATTTGATCACAAAGAAAATCTACAGACGACCATAGCCCCAGAAGAAAAGCAAAGCCAAAACAAGAGCCATCAGAGATCTTACCAGTAGTGAGACTGTTACTTGTCTCGCTACTTCTTCACTCATCACCTCCCTTTTAGTCTCAATATCTGTGACATTCCGATGGGGATGGGGTCGGATCAGGAAGCCGGATCGTCCTCCCAATCGCTGCCTTCTGTTCCGACGGAAGACACTCCTCTTTTGGGCCCAAGAACATTGTCGTCGCAGCCAAAGACCTTCGCGAATGTCTTCATCGCCATCGTCGGCGCCGGCGTGCTCGGCCTTCCCTACACCTTCAAGAAGACCGGATGGCTTTTGGGCCTCCTCACGCTCTTCTTCGTAGCCTCCCTCACCTTCTTCTGTATGATGCTCCTCGTCCACACCCGCCGCAAACTCGAGTCTCTCTCCGGCTTCTCCAGCATCACTTCTTTCGGAGATCTTGGCGAGTCCGTCTGCGGACCCGGCGGGCGTCTCCTCGTCGACGTCATGCTTGTCCTCTCGCAGGCGGGCTTCTGCGTCAGTTACCTCATCTTCGTGGCCACCACGATGGCCAATCTCCTCAGCCGCAGCACAGATCATATCCTAGGGCTCGATCCAAGCTCGATTTACATGTGGGGGTGCTTCCCCTTTCAGCTGGGTCTCAACTCCATCCCAACGCTCACCCATCTCGCCCCTTTGAGTATATTCGCCGACATCGTCGACGTTGCGGCCACCATGGTGGTTATGGTGCAGGATGTCTTCATCTTCCTGGAACGAAGGCCTCCCTTGAGACTCTTCGGGGGCTTCTCTGTTTTCTTCTACGGATTGGGAGTCGCTGTGTACGCATTCGAAGGGATCGGAATGGTAAACAAGCAACCGATTCCTCCTCTATTCAATCTCTCCTCTATTCAATCTCTATTCAATCTCTCTCTGTATCTTGTATAGTTGTATGTGTGTGTGTTTTAACCAATTTATGACACATGGAACAGGTACTGCCGCTGGAACTAGAAGCTAAATACAAAGACAAGTTCGGTCGAGCGCTGGGGCTAGCCATGGGCTTAATCTCGATCATGTACGCAGCGTTCGGCCTGCTAGGGTACATGGCTTACGGAGAGGAGACGAGAGACATCATCACCACGAACCTGGGGACAGGGTTGGTGAGCACTCTGGTGCAGCTGGGCCTAGCAATCAACCTCTTCTTCACATTTCCCCTCATGATGCACCCTGTCTATGAGGTCATCGAACGCCGCCTCTGCAACTCCCGTTACTCCGTCTGGGTGCGCTGGGGCACTGTGCTGGTCGTCACGCTCGTCGCCCTGCTCGTCCCCAATTTTGCGGACTTCTTATCTCTGGTCGGGAGCAGCGTCTGCGTCGTTCTGGGCTTCGTCTTGCCATCGCTCTTCCACCTGCAGGCTTTCAGAAACGAGCTGAGCATTGGAAGGGTGGTCGTAGACGTTCTTGTTTTCCTCATCGGTGTTACTATAGCCGTGACGGGGACCTGGACGGCCGTACACGAGATCCTGACATCCAAAGGGTGATCTTCCCTTCTTCCATTGTTTATTCTTCTTTTTCAGTAGGAAATGAGAAGCATTATTGTGATTGTTATTCTGCTACACTCCCCACTTGTTTCGTTGAGTCTTGTTACTAGTATATGTAAGAAAGACCCTTGGAAATCAATAAGACCACAAAAACTTAGAATCAAATGTGATAATCTCATATGAAAAACGCAAAGCGGATCAGAAACAGCCGACCACACTCACATCTGCACTTGTTGACTATCATTAGACTCTCCAATCACACTCACATTCTAGAGCACCATTGCGGCTCTTCTCAGCTCCATGAAGAAAAAAAATAAAAAGACAAGACCACAAATGCAGAAGCCACATCATTTGGACTTTGGCCGCCCCCTCTTTCTGGTTACCTGAATTCCTTGTTTTGCTCCTACTGATTCAACCGGCGTATTGGAACCCAACTCCATGCCAAGGCCATTGAAATCCACCGTGTTGGACGTGGCGTGGTCTGTATCCGGTCTCTCTGTGGGGACCTCGCAGTTGTGGTCTATGAGTTCACAACTGGAAGAAGAGTTTGAGATGATGATGCCCTGAGGTTGCAAATTGGAGGGCAAATCTCCATTGTTTGAGTAACAGAACAAGTCAGGAGGAGGAAGGTGCTTGTCCATGTTGATTGCCTGGCTGGGAAAGGAGGCAATCAGATCTAGAGCGGCCTTAGCGGCAGCAACGGCTTTAGCAGCTGTAGCAGCTTTGGCATCAGCAGTAGCTCTGGCGGCCTTGGCAGCTATAGAAGCAGCAGCAGCAGCAGATCTTGAGGCCTCGGCAATGTCCTGAGGTGTGAGGTCCGGGTTACTCAAATGCGAAGCTAAAAGATTGTTAAGATAGTCATCAACTCTGGTGGAGGGGCGTGGAGCTCCCTTGTCATCATCGAGCACAAGCACACGGGCTTCCATAAAGACCAAAACAAATGCTCTCTGAACCTACAAGAAATTACGGGTCCAATCAGATCCTTGCCCCGACAGAGGAGAATACTCCACATACAATTCATCGATCAATCAATCAGTAATAAATCATAATGATAAGAAAACAAAGAAAAATCCAAAGCACGAGGCAGAGAAGCCAGCATGGGGACATGACATTAGCAATAAGATGCATTTCTAGAAATCGTTGGAGTCAAAACTTAAGAGTGGAGTTACCTCGAAGAATGCGCCTGCGCGGAGAGGGGAGACCGCCAAAATTAGGGTTTTGAATTATCAAATGTACGTTTATGCTTGTGCCTGCGTATCCCCCAGATATATATATATACACACATAGGACGACGAAGATGGTAACGATGGAGACAAATTTTTTCTTCTCCGTCTCCGACACCAAATTTCGTCGCACGCTCCCCGCTCGGATTTCCTGCCGTCCGCTTTAATAAGGTCGAAAGTGCGTGTCGTTCCATTTCATTTCAATATCTATTTACAATACCAAACCAAATAAAGAGTTTCCTTATAGTTTTACAATACCGAACCAAAAAAATGATTTGTATGTCAGAGCTTGAGATATGTATGGGCCTATTTCTACGGGATGTAGATGGGCCTGATTAGTGTATTGGGCCGCTAATGTGGGCCCAGAGTTCCGAATATATCTAGGGCTATGTTCCCCCTTTTCTCATGGCAAAGAAGACTTGCGAATTCTCCGTAGCGGAGGGACGACGACGAAGGCGAAGACGAAGACAGACCTTGGCGTAGAGCTGGTCATGTACGGATCTAGAGGGTATGTATCCTTACATTGGATTATTATTGATGTTGAAAAAGTGATTGGTATGAATCGATTGTCTTATTATAATTGAGAATCTTGTGGTCGAGGGAAGATACTGGGAAATGGATGGATTGTGTGATAGTTGGATTGATTAGGGCAAAAAAAGAGAAAGAGGGAAAGAAATTAACAGTGGTTGAGTGTGGGGGGTTTGATAATTGAAGGGGCATGTTGGGGTACGAGTACGAGGTGGGATCAAAGAGACAAAGAATGATGCAATCAAATCCCTACTTGGCAGTTGGCAGCGGAGCAACCACCTTTCCTCCTTATGGTTTTGTTGGCGGCTTCCCGGTGGTTCGCCTCCGGGGCCTTCCCTTCAACTGCGCTGACGTGGACATCTTCAAGTTCTTTGCCGGCCTCGACATTGTCGACGTCTTGCTCGTCACCAAAAACGCAAAGTTCTCCGGGGAGGCCTTTGTCGTCTTCGCCGGCCCCATGCAAGTGGAGGTCGCTCTGCAGAGGGACAGGCAGAATATGGGGAGGAGGTACGTGGAAGTTTTCCGCTGCTACAAGCAGGATTACTACAACGCTGTTGCTGCTGAGGAAGGAGCCTATGACAAGGAGCTCCGTCTCACCCCTCCTCCATCTAGATCCAAGAGGTTCTCCGACAAAGACAAGCTCGAGTACACCGAGGTCTTGAAGATGCGAGGCCTCCCCTACTCTGTCAACAAGCCTCAGATCATTGACTTTTTCACCGGCTACAAGCTTATTCAAGCAAGGGTTCATGTTGTGTCTCGACCTGATGGCAAACCCACGGGGGAGGCCTATGTCGAGTTCGAGACACCAGAGGAGGCTAGGAGGGCTATGACTAAGGACAAAATGTCCCTCGGCCCAAGGTACGTCGAGCTGTTTCCTACTACTCGTGAAGAGGCTCGAAGGGCAGAGTCCAGGTCTAGGCAATGACTCTCTCCTTGGCTATGTGTCCTTTATATATATATCCTCCCATGTTGACTTACTTCAAAATCCTATATGTTCATCATTGGAATAATAGAGATCCTGTCTGCCTTTAGAGTTTATATTTAAAAGAGCATCTCTGTTTTTGGCGTTATAATCACTAGTTTACTTCCCACCAGCTTGAAATGATTTGAAGCTAATAAGAATGAGATAATGGTGAGTTATTTTACATGTTTATATCAATTGGCCTATCAAATTGGCCCCAATACAAAAAAACTATTGCGGCCGTAAATATTGCACTGCACATTTATTATATATCCAACTGGATCTCGCATTTGGAAAACCGAATTTGCGTGAGTCGCCGGGATAACCCTTTCTTAAACTGAAATCAATCAGAGTCGTAAAGAATAACCATAAAAGCGTAACGGAAAGGAAACATAAAAAGGCAAGCTACGGGTTCAAGCTCTGGGCTTGTGCAGACGAGGCCGGTTGCAGAAGATACGGCCGTTGGCCCTCACGACTGCTGCGACAGCCACACTGATGCCCGCCCACACCAATGAGAAAAACAAGTGCCTAAAATCACTCCCAGCTGCACCCAAACACACCATTTTTGTTAACCTTAAATGACGTTATTGTTGTTACTCCTACCTACCCCACATCAATAGATCAGGCATACCTCGTTTTACAGACATTATTGCAAACCATAAACTGAGCAGAACCACAACCAATGCCACTGGGAAGTTCTGAGGAATCCGTGGTATTTTGATATTAGACCAAAATATATATTGATCCTTAGTTACTTGTAACATATATTAAGCTAATGATTGCTTACGGCTACAGCCTCAAGGCCTCCTCCCTTCCGAGGCACAGGAGCCATGTCTCGGTTCACAGCAACTATATAGTGTCCTTGCACAAGATCAATCGCATCCTTTGTACTCAACCAAGATTATCAACAGTCAGTACGTACAGGTCTGAGTTATCAAGTGTACAACCCCTAGTTAGAGAGGGCCACCAACCTGCTTAGTTCCATCGGCAAAGTTGTTCAGGTAGTAGCGTGCCAGGGCATTCCAGCCATCTTTAAGGATCCCGTGAACAGTCCTTTGACCATACCTAAAACTAAACAAGTTAGAGCGCGTTTAAAGTAATGAAAGACTAGATGGCATGTGGAAGTTGTCAAAAGAAAAGAAAAAAGTAAGACGGCATGTGGATTCATTATGCAAACACTCTTCTCCTGGGTATACACTAGTGTCCTACCTGACGAAATCTCCTTTAAGTGCAGGAGTGCCCGAGTACTGAATGCTAATGTCATCACCGTGATTAGCCCATACTGAAGGCAACACAAGCACCATATGTGAGTGTGGAATTCCATCTCTAAGAAATGTTATTTACTACAAGAACAAGCTACTGACATATTTTATAGCACTCATCAAAATTTAGATGCGAGCTTATAGCTTCTTCGGCGCCAAAAACACCAATCCTTTTGAGTTGAAGTTCCAGAATCTTGCGACCTAGCATGCTCTGCATTTGGAAGGAAGTATACCCTAGGATGAGCTAAGAAGCAAAGAGACGACGGATTTGTACAAGTAACATCATATTGTTTTTATACTAGCCTGCGTGACATTTGTACGGTCTAAGCAATCTATGCAGTTTGTGCGCACAATACCAAGCTGCTCCTTCATTTTCTCGCCCTTTTCATTCAGCAGAAAGTACCTGTGTAATTCAATATAAGTTACGTAATTCGTAACTCCAAGACTAAATGCGAGAAGATATTTTATTTACCCGCTCTTCTCAAGGAAATCCTCGATCTGCTCATACAGAATTGCTAAACGCTCAAAGTGAATATGCCCACAGATGCGATGAAAATCAAAGTGCAGATATCTACAGGATCGTATTCTTGAGTGAGTTGATAAGAATATCACGGTGAAACATCTGGTAGCAAAGATATTTTAATCAGACGAACGGATAGCTACCTTACATCCTCACCAGTGATGTGCTGCATAGCACCTGCAAACCTCTCGCTTAAGCGCCCCTCACCTCCAAGCTGATTACAGAAGAAGCAATCGAGGGATAAGAATTTCAAGTGCATCTGTGCATTGCACTTTCTATTTACACAATTTTTGAGGGGTCAAGATGAGTCACGAACAGCACAAACAGGATCTACATTATCGCATCCAAAACTATTCAAAAGATATGCACCTTGTTGACCAGATCAACCGCCAAAACTGATCCATATTTTTTCCTCAGGTCCAGAAAGTGACGCTCAGCTATCCTCGCCTGCAAGATGTAAGAGGAGGTTACTTTAAAGTAGTAAAAATACTACTAAATGGTGTACTAGAGATCATACTCACAGCTTCTTCAGGTTGGACAATCTCAAACTTGGGCTTGTAAGTCAGATCTACAATTTGCTCCCACATAAAAGGCATGGATCCTCTGACCTGCAAAAACGTCAAAGGAGGTAAGACGATAGGAGAACTAAATCATGGTAATTCACAAACATAAGAAAAATATCGAGAGTACAGTACGTATTTGAATGGGCCAATCCATGACGTGGCCAAAGATTTGTAGGATAAGGGAATCACAGTCTGCAAACATGTAGCAAAATCACCTGAACAAATGATGATGTGTATCCGTTCATGTGTACAATTTGCTCAGTCTCCACGAAATTAGCAACATAACCATCAGGGTCAGCTCCTCTTCGCCACATGCGTGTACCTTGCAAATGTTCAAAATAAGAGGCAACAACGTATATCATCTGAATTCACAAGTGATATACAGGATATATATATATATATCATATCTGAATGTAAAGTAACATTTTACAGTGCATATTGCTTCCTACTCTATAAAAATCAATAGCGAGGTTCTAGTAGTCACCGGTTAAAAAATAACCTACAGAGAAATGCATACCATTTCTTCTAGTGCACCTCCTAGCAATCAGAGTAATGTCAACGACATCTCTTCCAATGGCTGTTTGAAAACTATGGAAACGTGATTAGAGGTTAAGGAGATGTCTGAAAATCATGACCATGCAGAGGACTGTGATAGAAGAAAATAGAGTGAAAATTACTGACAGAAAAGAGACAAAAAAGAAAGGATATTCCCTTGAACTACTGGAAGCAAGAACTGATCAAGCTACAAAAATTAAAAAAACAACAAGAGGTGATATATATTTGCAAGTAGGGATAACAGAGGAGTGAACTTAAAAGATAGTCGAGAAGAGTTCACTAACCTTGTTATCGATAAGCGTTTCTAACATATAATTGTTCCAAAGAAATCTAGGCTCAGCCTGCCATGAAGAAGAGCAAAAGTTAGTTTACAGTCAATCCACAAGGAAGCAACAGGGAAAGACTATGATGTACGAATAAGTGATCAACAAAAAAAGTGCGTATTGACACCTGTCTCCACAGAGGAAGCGACTTAGACTCATCACCCAAATCATGCAAGCGCTGTGCACTGGGACAACAAATATCATCTCAGTGTAGCTTTGGCAGATAGCAGAAAAAGAAGAGGAGAAATGAGTAACCTGAGAGTCAAGTTAGTTTCATAGGAGAAGTAGAGACCAGTTGTCCTCTCTGCGACACTTAGCAGCCTAGAGAAGTCAGTCTCTATTTTTTTCTGCGGAAAGCAGTACAAATTATTTCAATTGAGAGTTGAGCTCCATTGTTTGCTTGGTACTCATATGTACATTATACAAGAGGGAAATGCAATCCCGTGTAGATCACCTGTTCTTCAGGCGAGTCTTTAAGTGAATGATCACAAGGAAGAACCTTGAGTGAATTAATTCTGAATATAGGATGGCCCAGAAACGAGCCAACAGATTCGCTCTCTGTCACGATTACCAAGTATGATCCTGAAAAAGAAACAGAAAAAGAAGGATAAAATTACAAATATGTGTGGCTGTTGGTTTCATGTCGAATGAAGACACTCTCACAAGACCATGAAAACAAATTCATAATAACCTGCAAGGAGCTTCAGCATCCCAACGACACCGAAAATGGAACGGATCTTAGGGACACGCAAAGAGTTGCATTCTGCGACTTGATCTGAAACACACAGGAAAGCAGCAGGACTGAGAGAGCAAAACAGAATTTGCAAAAACAAAAACAATGCAACAGAAAACCCAAACCAATAAGCTTCATGGAGCCGTCAAGACGACTAATGTCCAAGCATGAAGCGGCCGAACCATCGGTCGGCTCGATAACGTACTGATCAGGGAATTCCCATAAACGCAAGCCAGAGTGTAATCTGTGCCTCGGAGCCCCTACAGCCTCCATTGCAGAGAGAGGAAGAAGCAATCAAATCAGCTTCTTGATTCGTGGTGATGATCGATCTGACCCTGACTGTGACACACAAATATGGAAAACGAGTTTCGCCGAAGGTTGAGGCAGTGTGACTGTGACCCGTTCAAATTCATTCCGCCGAATGCGCATTTGATCCCATGACCTGAACTAGTTTACCAACAACCAAGTCCACAATATATATATAAATAGTTTCAGTGAATTGTTGCATTATTGATTTTATCATTAATCAGTAAATTTTCTCTATGAGGATTTTAATGCTGCAACTAAATAAAGTGGCTTTCTTTCTTTACAAAGAAAAACAAAAACAATAAACTTAAGGAGCAAAGTGTTGTTTTAGACGTTCACTAAACAAAACAAAAATCATTGCGTATTTTCTTGGCCAAAAAAAGAATGTGGTGAAGCTCTCGTCTCCAGTGTCCAGTGCCCACCCAACTAGGAAAACGAGAATCTTGAGAAGAGGGATAGACCTGAAGCTTCATTTGCCGCACCTGGACTCGCCTCTGCTGTTGTTGTTGTTGAGCTATGGTACGCTTGCTGACACTTGTGGATCTGCCATTTCCATCACAGATGGTTAGCTTTTTATTTTATTTATAACAACAACCAACACTTAACACTCAGCAAGGTCCAAGCCTTAGATCTAACCTCCTCCGGACTGAACTGAAGCAGCATTCCCACGACTGGGAGTAAAGCCTCCACTTCACCTGCAACCATCACATATTATTTTTCCCTACAACACCAACTTTATAGATCCACCGTTCAATAATCTCCACAGTTTTCTTCTTTTACCTGTTTCTAATAGCTTTAAAATCACATTCTTTAGGTATGTCATATCTACACCTTCTCTCTTCTGTTTTCTTTCCATCTCCCTCAGCTCCGTTTTAAGCACGGCTTCCTGTAATCCCCAAAGTTTGAAACATGACCGCAAAAGCAACTATTGACTCTCAAAACTCTCGTGTAATCACATACCTGTTGACTGTGAAGACGGTTTTCGCGCTCAAGCTCCTCGATTTCCTCCTGATTCAGAATAAACAATTCGTTAATAAGTGAAAGATGGACCGCAACAGATCTAAATAGATGCAACTAATTCTAATAATACCTGAAGAGCTAAAATATGCCGTTGTGTCTGTGCTAACTCTTCTTCTCTCTGAGCTTGTTGCCTTGCCAATATCTGAAATTTGAATATCATGTGTTTAATGATTAGTTCTCAATCATTATTGAATGAAATTATGTTCTAGAATTAGAGATTAGTTCTTGCTTAGACAAGCAGACCGTTCACATTATAAACTCCTACCAGAATCTGGTGTTCTGCTGCAGAAGTGGTAGATACATCCTGCTGTTGCGACTCTGAAACACCATTTCAGGAAAATAACAGGTTAGTTGATGACAGGCATATCTCTCTATACATTCATATCATCTTAAAAATAATTATAGTAACAGAAATGATTCCATACCTGTGTTATTGTTCCCATAGTGGTGAACCTGAGATGGAAATTTGTTCCACTTAGTGCCACATGAACAGTGAAATATTCAAGTGCGAAAGGAATTAAAATTACTAGCAAATTTCCAATTAAGAAAAAAGGACAAGTAAGAGAAGACGCAGAAAAAAAAAACAAAACAAAACGGAAGCACCATCAACGTACTACTGGTTTCGGTTCCATAGATTTTCGGAGATTTTTATTCTCATCCACGAGTCTGGATATTTCTCTATCCTTCTCCTCAATGAGTCTATCTGCAAGCTCACGTACTGATTCATGCTCCTCCTGAAGGTATGTCAATTAAACAAAGAGCTTCACCAATCATTCTTATAAAGCCAGAGCACAAATCAGCAGGATGAACAAAAATTGAATTACCTTCAGTCGTTTATTCCGCAGTTTCGTATCTTCTAATTCTTTTTCTAGATCTTCTAAAGAAGAGGCTTCATTTTGAGCGGTTAAAGCTTCACATCTTCCTGTACATTACTCTAAACTTTAAGAAAGAGAATTTCGATCTTCAAAAACGAATGAATCAAATGGAATTTTGATTTTAATCAATTACGTCGCCATGTTTCTTCTAAAACTCGAAGGTCTTCTTCCCACGCTTGTTTCTCCGCTTGATTGCGAGCGACAGTGGCATCAAGCTTCAATTCAAGACTTTTGATCTGCTCGCTGGCATCTTTAAGTGCTCCAGCTCTGAAATGGATATGAAATAAATACAAAGTAGCTCAGACGACCTATACGTGTCTAAAAAGTTCCACAAAAGCAGTCCCCTGAGAACATTGTTTCTCAGCTGTTTTCTCCGGAATCAAACTTGAAATTTTTTTATAGTGAATACGTACCTTTCCTCAAGTTCTTTCTCAAGGCTAGCTAAAGCACCCTGAAGATCTTGCCGTGCCATATCCCTCTCTGCAGATACTAAATATACTTCTTTTTCAGCTTCCTAAGACCACCCAAAAAGATAATCAGTTGGTAAGCACGTTGATAACCTGCCATCTAATTAGCTCCATCTTAATTTTTTTAGATAACTTACCTTTAGAGCTTCCTCAAGAGATTTGATCTGTTCAGAGTCGTTAGCTGCAGCCAGCTCCATGTCCTTCTTTTGCAGAAGCGCGTGAGCACGGATCTTGTAAGAAGAAAATTCACTTTGGAGACGGTTGATCTGTGAACAGTTACAAGAAACTCAACATGGTTAAGGTGAGACAAGCTGCAGCAGAACATTCCTTAAAGCTCAAAATGGGTCTTTGATTCCGTAATAATTCATGCTATGTGATTGAAAAATGATGACAAAACATTCGTTCTTACCCAAGCAAGCTACAAGATCTTTCAAAAGAACCAAAAGAAAAACTATTTACCTCTTCTCGTGCACTTTTGAGTTCCGCGTCTTTAGTGCTTAGCATCTGGGTCTGCATGGACATTTCAGATCCCAGCTGACCTGACCATTTATATGAATGAAATGTGTAAATTTTCAGTAAAAAAAAAAGATAACTAGACTAAGGTTTCATAGTTTCATGAACTCCGTAAATTACTTCTCATTTTAGCCACTTCGATTTCGGCACGTAAGTAGTTGCTTTCAGCGATTTCGAGTTTAGATTTTAGGGCATCACATGAAGCTTCCCAAGTCTCCTTTTCCTTTTCCTGGAGGAACAAAAACTTTCATGGCTTCCAAGAATACAGCTGAAGAAAATATAATAAGTTTTATGGCCAAAGAAAATGTAACTCCAACCATGCTATCTGATGGCTAATGACTGACGCCTTAAATCATGTTTACAGATATTTACACGCACTCCTATGTTCATTCCCTGGTTGAATCATTACTAGTAAATCTGCTAGATTTAAGATGAACTCGTTTGAAGACTAGTACGTGAAACAAGTTTTTAAAATATCGGAATGAACAACAATAACGAAGGACAACCGACAGGAGAGAGATACGGCCTCAGAGAGTCCTGGGAATCCATCTTTTAAACATTCCACTTACATTCTCCGCTTTAAGGTGAGCAAGGTCTCCTTTAAGAGTTTCTGCAGCAGCCCTTAGCCTTGCTGCTTCGCCAGTTGCAGCTGCCTCCATCTCTGCAATTTTAGATTCCTTCTCTGCAAGCAGTACCTAAAAGAGGTGTAAAATGGAAATACTTGGTGTGAAGAAATCATCACAGCTTTTCAAACTATTCACTCTTGCTCATCGAAAACCCCAGCACGGCATCAAATAAGAGAACTAAGGCATTAAGTAACAGGACTAACCTGCAGGGTCGAAATGGTTTCGGCCGCTTTGTCTCTCTCAGATAGAGCATCTGTGACCTGTGCTTCCAGACTCTCTAAGTTCTGTCAAAAAGGTGGAGAGAAGAGAAGACCTTGGATATCATTAGCGGACAATGAAAAAGGCAATGGTGTCTCATAACATATAAGAAGCAAGACAGTTAGGCTGATGCTGACTACCTTTTGATGTTTGGCTGACAATTCAGTAACTGCAGTTTGCTTTCTCTCTTCCACGGCTTGTAATTGATTTTTCAGGTCCTCCAGCACCTAAAACAAAAGCAAGTAAGCTTATGAGGCAGAGTATACAGAACCATCCATCCCACTCTCCGTCTCTTTTGTCTTTTTCTATAACTCTCTGCATTTCTATTTATTGCAGGATAGGAAACAGATCAGACCTGGTCCTTATCAAGAAGTGACTGTTGCAATGTCTCAATCTTATTCTCTTTAGGCTGCAATGAGCCACGTAGTTCTTCGATAGTATCCCTGAGCCTGTGTATGGGAAGATAAGAGAAAAATCAAGTACTCAACTGGTGAGAGATAGCAGGAGAAGTGTGGGAAAGAATATATTCGTTTCAAAAGCATGAGCACAAGAAAATTTGAAAGGCTGTCTTTACAAACTATCATCATGTTATTTACTTGTTATTGGCACTCCTTAGTTGTTGCCTCTCCGCATCCATTGCTTTCAGTGCTTCGTTCGCCTGTTGCCTAGTGCGTTCGAGCTCTTGCTGCATGGATGAGTGCTGCGAAGATGCTCGTTCAGCTGTTTCACTCACTTCCCGGAAACGGGAGTCGAGATCATCTTTTTCCTGAGGATAGTAACTGAAAATTAGACTGTGCAGAAAGGCAACTGAAATTCCTTAACAGTGTAGCAAAGGTAGTTTCTGGAAACTCAAAAGGGACTGAGCAGAAAGCATGAAATTATCTAGAGATGGACATTCACCTTTTGGATTTCTTGAATGCGCTGTTTAGCCCTTTTGTGAAGCCTGGTGAATTTGGCGTCCAGGTCGGCGTACTTCTCTTCCCGCTCTTTTATTTCCTGGTCCAGTTTCTGTTGAGCTACACCAAGAGAAAGAAAAAATGAAACTTGAGAAAACCAAAAAACAAATGCGAACAGGAAGCTGATGGCTGACCTTGGGAGAACTTGGTGGAGTATTCTTGGGCTTTTGCATCTGCCTCAGAATATGCTTCCCTTAGATGCTCTAGAGCCTGCTCAGCAGCAACTCGAGTTTGTTTTTCTACATCAATTTCTCTACTCAATGATGCGAGGCTTTCTTGAAGCTGTATCAGTTGAGATGAGTCTGCTGTGTCCACTTGCGCTTGCTCAATTTTCTGGTGAGACCGACTTTGCTCAACTTCATCCTTAAACCCCTTAAACTGGGATCTGAGAAATTCGTTCTCTAATCTCAGCTCAGCAATCATTTGCAGTAGCTGATCATGATCCTGAGCGCCACCAAGCGATCCATTTTCTGTCAGATTCTCCTTCGCTGCTGCATCCTTTTCTTGCTCTTCTGCAATCGCATGAGCTTCCTCCTTGTCTTGGGACATGTTGGCCAGATGTTTGAATCAGCTCTGGTGATCCCAGCAGCTGAAGATATCAAGAGCCCGTAAGAGTAAGCGTAAGCAATTGGAGAAATCGCCATTTGGATTGAATCAAGAGGAGAAAGTAACAATTGATGGTAAGCGGAGAAGAAGCTTACCTTGCCAAGCTGAGATGGATGGAGAGTGAGATCGCAAGGGATCTCGGTTCCCAATTTGGATCTCCTCCTCAATCCAAAACGACGCCGGAGGAAAGGAATGGTAAAGTAAAACAAGGGGTGTTTTTTACTATATTCAGGACCCGCAACTTTTCCAGTATTGCATGGATATCCTTGAAACTTTTGAAAATGCAATAAAGATAATAAATTCTACGACTACGAGGTTGACAAACACCGTTTAGGTTGGTGCGACCGTGCGACGGAGCTTAAACGATGTCGTTTTATAGAACAGCCAATGCTCAAGGAAGGAGGCCGGAAGATGCTCCATCTGAGGCGGGAAGGTAGAGAGAAGACCCATGGTTGGTCGCAGAGACACTGTGGATTTGTCACTGTTTTCAATTGGGCCGAGACATAAGCCCATTAAGAAAACATGGCCCAAGTATACGACCAGGAGCGTTAACTCTTGGTGTCCCCTCCGACATGAATGATTGAGATCCACACGCTTCTAGAGTATGGCGGAGGGGAGAGACAGAGTTCCATCATCAGTGTCGGTCGTAGTCGCCCACGACCTTCTTCTAGCCGGCCACCGCTATTTGGACGTCAGGTATGCCGCCACCTTTCTCTTTTCACCTTTCAACTTTAACACAGAGAGAAAGACATTTCCTTAAACATCAAAACATAGCAGGGGACTTTCTTTACGATACCCAAGTCTTGTTAATGTATGATACAGGACTCCAGAAGAGTTCGGCCAGGGACATGCCTGCGGGGCCATCAACGTTCCTTACATGAACCGAGGAGATTCAGGTATTACTTTGTTCAAATTAGCCTTTTTCTTTCTTTTTATGATTTTCCATCTCTTTGTTTGTTCATTTTGTTGAGTCTTGTTACGCAGGGATGTCAAAGAACCCCAATTTCTTGGAACAGGTCTCCTCCCATTTCGGACAAGCCGATAAGATCATTGTGGGTTGCCAGGGCGGGGGAAGATCTTTGAAAGCCACGATTGAGCTTCTTGACGCAGTAAGCCATCCCAACAAACTCTTTCAACTTTAGAGCTTGCGATTTTAGTTTCTTGCTACTATATTGCAGGGTTTCACGGGCGTCACAGATATCTCCGGTGGCTATGCTGCCTGGACCCAAAATGGTCTTCCTACGTCTACGTCTGGCTGATGACTCACCATCTGTCGTCTTCTTCCAAAAATAATGTCTACTTAATTCTCTTCTTCTTCTTTGATAAATAATACATCAGGAGAGTGTTTCCAGATGTAAATGTAAAATGACCCTTCTTATTAATTCTCCTTTGTGTGCTCACAACTTATATACACGCTAGTGGAGTGTAGTCTCGTGTTGATTGCATCGAAATCTCTATTCCACTTATCCATTCTGGTTGAAAACCAAATAAGATATAAAAAGGACGCATGCGATCACGTTGTTGAGTTAGATGCAACATAAGAAAGAAAATGGAGAGGAGGTCAGAGTTGAGATACCAAATCACATATTGGGTGGACCGCCAGGATTACCATATCAAGAACTAAATCGCTTGAACAAAATAAAAAGAGAAACAAAACCAGTGGTCTGACCTAGCGAACACGAACTCCTAAATTTCTCAGAGAGGCGAAGAGAGAAGACTGAGATATTGACACGGCTCAATCAGATGAGTTAATAAAGAGGATCTGAGTGAACCAGGCCAATATCAGAGGGACTCTCTCGGGACGTAGAAAGTGTCTATTTTGTTTCGTAAAAGAAACAACAACAAGAATGTCTGCAGGGGGCTAAGAGGAAGAAGGAGGAGGAGGAGGAGGGAGTGAATGTGCAACTGCAATTCCGTGGAGCAGTTAACGACTGCTACTACTCTCAATTCTCAATGCACCAAACCTGGGCCACCTCGTTCTTTTATTTAATGAATCTCATCTCACACTCTCTTTCTTTTTACACAGGGAGCTATAATAAAGTCCTTTTTTGTGGAACCACAGATATAGTTTCTTCAGGTATCACGCTTCTTATCGCTTTTACTGTTTTGTCTTCCCATAAGTAAATAGCAGCAATAAAGATACATTAACAACCACAAAGAACACGTCTCTTCTTTCCCTCCGTAACCGCCTCTTCTCTCTAGTTTTGTCTGCTTCTGCCCTTAGCTTCGCCTAAATCATCTTATTTACCAATTCATTCAAAGTAGAGAGAGACTCACATATGATACAGTGAAAAGAATGCGTTCATTTAGTGTTTCTTCATTTACATTTTTGTTTTTTTACACAGTTCCCTCCGGCTATTCAGTTATCTTTCGTCTAGCTTACGGTTCCTCTCAATACCATCAATCAACGCCCTTCCTCTCCTCTCACAACATGCGAACGCGATACCAGCAATCTTCTTATACTTGTCTCTCCATGCCCCTTCTCATCACACTTGCGTTTTTTTGAGCCAAGCCTTTATCTACATCCATTTCCTTTTGATCCTCCTATTCTTTTTCTAGTCGTAGCTCTCAGGAGTTGCTACACCCTCATCTACAACTGAGCTGCAGCCATAACAACCCCATTATCAATGTCAGCTTTCATAATGCCTCGCAATTGGGAGTTTCCAACCATTATATTCTCACCTCGAGTTTTGAAGCTTCTTCAATCTGTCTCTCCACATCGCTGCTTCCCAGGAAAAAAGAAAAAGAAATTATTGAGGAGTCTACAAAGCACACTAAACATAGATGGCACACAGAACAGTTTGTATACCTGCATCCATGTACCTTTCCTCTTTAGACGCTAAATTCATATTCCTCACTAGTTTAAGCTCCTCCGATACAGGGTCTGGTCCCTCTGGAGCGCTGAATAAGAAGAGCCACCGAGTGGTTAGCAATTGCGCGGGAATCACATGTACACAGTAGTGGTAAACCCAGGGGGATTCATCAACAAACTAAAAAACACCTGTCAAGGATAACATTGAAAATGGGCTTTGTGCTCAGAGGTCTGCCTCCATAACCAATCCTGATAGCATCTTCTAGGACTATTGTTTTATTGACATATATTGGAGCCTGTGATACGACAAACAAAAACAGGTTACTGCAGTATTCAAGCGTCTGTTTGAGAAAAAGGAGAAATCAGGAAATTCCTGAGAGATTAACAAACAGCTCCAAGAGAAGAGCCCATACCTGGCATGCTCTTGCAACATTGATGGCATCTGATGGCCGTGAATCAATGCATATAACATCATCGTCTCCTGGCTGCAGGACAGATGGTTAACCTAATGCATAAAGAGCTTTGACAAAACAAAGAGGATGTATCAAGTTACCTTGCCGAGATATAGACTTGCATAGTAAGTGTTGAATACTCTACTTGTAAGCTTAATCATTTTAACCTGTCAATACAATGTGTTAAGTAAGTAAGTGGCAACCAGCTCCAAATGCTCTAACTCAAGGTTGTATAATGGTGACGAGAATAAAAAAAGAAGAGGTAGGGAACGACACTGTACTTGATGGCCAAGCTTGTCGACAAGAGCAGACACAAACTGGAACTGATCAGGGCATTCCTAGAACATGAAGAGAAAGGAAAACAATGTTAGCGAGGAAGTGCAAACATCAAAAGAGCAGCGGGGTGCCATTGATGCGATACCTGATCGTCACCTTCCAGTGGTACGTCTAATAGTTTCTCAACAGCAGCATCCCCTGCAAGTGTAAGTGATGGAAAGTTAGAAGCACCAAGAGGAGAGGAGGAGGAATGTGTCGAATGATTTCATGTTAACTACCAACGATAACGGGGAGAAGGTAGTCGCCATCACAAGAGATCTTGAGAAAGATAGTCGGGTGCTTGAACTGGCGGAGGAAGCCAAGTCCAATAGGGAGAACACCAACCCTGGATTCACTGGCTCGTACAGCAAAGGGAGGAAGATGCCTAGAAGCTTGCCACAGGGAATCGTCCCGGAATCCATGCCTCCGCATTTTGTAATGCATACTTGTCTCTGTAAGACGACGATGACAAGCAGTTCAGCGATGAAAGGGGCATGCAAAATGAAAGGCCCTATGCGATAATGCGAGACTCCCTCCATAAAAGGAAACAATTCGACGAGAAATTTAAGTTGAGGTTGGTATTGATTACATACGTATGTTAGTTGAATTCCTCGCAACAACACAAAGGATACAAAAACCCTAAAAGATTGGGGAAAATCGCACGGAAGAATCAAATACACGTTACGGAATGAGAGAAATTAACCGACGCATTGGGATGGTAAAAGCGGACCTGCAACGAGGACAGAGGCCTGGAGAAACTCGAGATCGGGATCGCCGAGGCTGGATCGGGAGGTGGAGCTTCCGTGTCTGGAATCGCAGCAAATAGGAGAAAGCTTAGGGAGGCGATGAGAGCGTAGCGATCTGAGATTCAATGGGATGCAACAGCGAAAGGAGGAGGGAGACGGCGAGTTGGAAGATGAGACTGAGGCGGAGATTGAACGGGAGAAAGCCGTCGAGTCGGGGAAGATGATTCCCAGATCGGACGCAGGAACAGAATTAGAGAAGGTAACTCCGGGCATGGCGGTGGTGGTGGTGGAGATAGAAGGAAGGAAGAAAAAAAGTGAAGCAGAGCACAAAAGTAGAAATGGGAAACAAAGAATGATGGACACAAGTCTCGTCGTCGTGATATTTATTTACATCATTGTCGTGTGAAGGAGATAAGGTCATGAATCATATGTATATATGCTTAATGCTTTATTAATCAAACTCGTTTACTCTTTAACTTTTGCTCAAATTATTAATTTACAACACGTGGGTCTCTCTTCTATCCTGTTTTTTTAATTACTTTTGCATTATTTTTGGTTAAAAAACGATGACGTGCAAAGTTGAATAATAGAGCAACGCCCTGCGGATAAGGAACAAATCGGAGTGAAGCAAATGGAATATAAAACTCATCTTTCTTCAGATCATATGGTGTTGATCTGCCTAATTACGTAGACACTAATGGCAACAACAAGACACACAAACTAGAAATGCGACGGTGTCGATTTAGTGATTTTGAAAAGTGGTCCAGTGGGTAAATAGCGTCGCGTCCCAGAAATATCCGAAAGCCCAAGTTTGACATCTTCTCTCTTCACCAATTTACCACCGACACAAATTTCCATCTTACTTGCACCATTGCATGAAATGCAACCAATCCTTTCTTCTCAAATCACGCGACAAGTTTCTAGAATTTTTATTTTAAAACCAATTGAGTAAAGAGTAGACTACTTTAATAACAAAAGAAAGAAACTATGCACTATTGAACTTTAGAATGGGGGAAAAAATTACAGGTGATTGATATTAATTTTCAGATATTTTCCTTAAGAATAGATAAAGACATTCCCAAGTAGTGAGTGATAATAAATATATAACAAAGCCGGAATCTGAGGAAGCGGGAAGAAAAGAGTAGACCATTCTGAGTGAGAGGTTCCGATGCCCATCATCATATTCTTCTTTTTTTGTTTCCGGTTTTCTAATTCTCGTCACTGCCCATTCCAGACCTTAGCTCGACCTGATTATGGCTATGATTGATTCCAGCTGCTGCTTCGCCGGTTACCAATCTTTTGAGTCTACTACGGGGAAACTCTTTCAACATCTTCATCACCTCATACGTCCTCGAGTCTCTTCCAAGGTAGAGGCAAAGGCCGAGCGGAGTTAAGCCATCCTGGGATAGTCAAAAACGGCATGATCAGAAACAGAAGCAGATACGAATGAGATTAGGGGGAGGTGAGGGAACTAGCCTTGTTCTTCACTTGTATGTCCGCCCCTTTTATCAAAAGAAGTTTCACAATGTCGCTTCTTCTGGCCTGTACTGCAACGTGCAGGGGCGTCCACCCGTCCTGAGAACCCAGTGTGCCAAAATTGTCAAACCGCTGATCACAATCGGCAATATGAGAATGTTTTCAGCATCATACCCTGTCTTGAGCATTTATCTCAGCGTTATACAGCAGAAGAAGTTTGATTGTGGGAGCTGATGCTGTCTGCACAGCATAGTGCATCAAGGTCGCACCTTCCTAGCGCAAACCAAACGGATCAGATCCAGCATGTGAAGCAAGGGAGGTTATTAAGGTGACCTTACATGATCAAGAACAAATGGGTTTGCCGATTCCCTCAGCAGGTAGTTTGTAATAGCCTGCTTTTTACCAATGATTGCTCGGTGAAGTGCTGTCAAGCCGCCCTAGAAACGACATGGAAAACATATATACAACTCTCCCGTTGTGCACAGAAAGCAAAAGATTCAGACAAGTCCAACATACCACGTCGGTTGCATTGATATCAAGGTTGTGCTTTAGCAAGGAATCAAGCAGATAAAACTCTCCCGTTGCTGCCAGTGTGTGAAGAGGAAGCCATTTTTTCTGATAAAACCCAATCAGCAGGGGAAAAAAGAAGAAGAAAAGAATCAGTTTTGACTTACGGAGGTGGCAACTGCTAGGTCAGGGATTCGGCTGTTGAGCATAAATTTCTCCTCTTTGGAAAGCAGCTTCCGAGGGCCTGCGCCAATTAATAAACGGAAGATTAGCCAAATACTGAAGAACTTTGGTCACTTGAATTAGGTGAGCCTACCCTCGGGTTTCTTGCCACTAGGGTCGTAATTGTCGCTATTGAAGAACTTGGTCACGTGGTCGAATCCCTTGCCGTAAACTGCCCATCTAGGGTTCTTCGGAGATGCTCGCTCGCTCGGAAATGTCACAGCGGTCTCTCCATCGCCGCCGGAGAAAGTGCTCGGTTTATCGAGAGCCACAGGTTTGAGTTGATTCAACTTGGCTTCCTTGTACGTGAGATACTCCTTCAAGTCCACGCTCCTCAGCGGAATCAGCCCTTGTCTCTTCTTCTCCACCCGCACCCCGAACTCCAGCTCCTGCGCTATCTTCCGCTTGTCCTTCTTCGTCAAATTCACCTCCGCCTGAATATCCCTCCACTCATCCGGCACGAGGTTCTCCGGCTCAACCTCCGATTCAACTATTCTATTGGCCCTGCCCCGCCGCTTCGTCTTCCGCTCTTGGATCGCGTCGCGGGAAACGGGACTGACCTCCTCCTCAAGGTAAGGGTCTTCGAAGACGCCATCCTCGTAGACAAGACAGTCGCCGACGATGAAATCATCCGGGAGAATCGAGGTTTGGGAAGAATACGAAAGAGAGCACAATCTTCGGGGGAAAACAAGGGACTGAAGACAAGTAGAGAGCCGAGAGGGAGAGGGAGAAGGAAGGAGAAGAGAGACGTTGTGTGGTGTCGCGAGCTGCATTCTCACTCGCCTGCCTTATCGGAGTCTCTCTGGGGATGACGGATCTTCTCCCCTTGTGCCGGTCGGATGTATTGGACAACAATGGGCCGATGTGAACGGGTTTCTTAATGGGCCTCATTCTAAAAATGGCCCGACTTTGTAAAATATCTTCCTTTTCCCTTGGTGAAAAAATAAAGTTTAATCCAAAAAATAAAAAACTCATTTGCTGCTCCTCTCGGATCTCGGCGATCGAGATTTGAAAAATCCGATGATGGCGCGACCGAGGAATTATCGCCCTTCAACCCGGAAACTATCTTATTCCACACTCGTTTTCGCGGTATTGATTATGTTCACTTTCGTGATTTTGTTTCTTCTCGTGCTTGGAATTCTCTCGCTGCCTACCACCAACAATGCCGGTTCTTCCAAGGCCAATGATCTCAGTTCCATTGTCCGAAAAAATCTTCAGAGGTACGAAACGATCCTGATTCTCAATAGTGTTGTAAGATCGCGGCGTATTATCTATCATTTTGGGTGCCTTAATCGAGTTTGCTTTATTTGTTCACAAGTGGTAAGGATGTTTCAGAGAATGAGCGATGGGTTGAAATTGTCTCTTGGGAGCCAAGAGCTTCTATTTACCACAATTTCTTGGTGAGTCTCGTATCGAAGATCATACAGAAGAATCGGTTTAAGATTTGTTTTTCCATTGTAATATGTTCTATGTAGTTATATCTCCCATATTCAACTTCCAATTCATTGTTTGATTCCTTGGAGATATGATCAATGCAAGGAAGATTTTGATAAGAAAGTAGAAAACTGGCTCAGGTTGTGAATTCAAAAGTAGGGAACTGATTAGTGATCATGTCATTAGTTCTTGGTGTGCTTCTTTTCCACGACAAAGTCAGGATACTGACGGAATGTGTATTATTATTCCCGGTTTCTGGATAGACCAAGGAGGAGTGCAAGTATCTTATAGAACTAGCTAAACCGCATATGGAGAAGTCAACAGTTGTCGATCAGAAGACTGGAAAGAGCACTGATAGCAGGTCTAGTACTTGTTAACTCGATGCAACCTTTCACTATTTCAGCCAATTCAGAAGCTTCTTCTTCTTCCTCTTTACTGATTAACCCCACCCTTCTTCTCAACAGGGTGCGAACAAGCTCAGGGACATTCCTTGCAAGAGGACGCGACAAAACTATCCGTGAAATCGAGAAAAGGATATCAGATTTTACATTCATACCAGTTGGTATGTGGTTTTCTATCTTGACTAACCTTTTCTTAATCCCAATTTCTCTCTGGATTCCTTAGGGGGCATATCAATATTGGCCTTACTTGTTCTTTGCAGAGCATGGGGAAGGTCTTCAAGTTCTGCACTACGAAATAGGGCAGAAGTACGAGCCTCATTATGACTACTTTATGGATGAGTATAACACTAGGAACGGGGGCCAGCGGATTGCCACAGTTCTCATGTACCTGTATGTAACTTAATAACTTTGGTGGCTTCCAGAAGCTGGATTTCTTCCTATTAACGCTCCTTAGCGACTGTGCAGATCAGATGTTGAGGAGGGGGGTGAAACAGTGTTTCCTGCAGCCAAGGGAAACTATAGCGCAGTGCCATGGTGGAATGAGCTGTCAGAGTGCGGCAAAAGAGGGCTGTCCGTGAAACCAAAGATGGGGGATGCATTGCTTTTCTGGAGCATGACACCTGATGCGACTCTAGACCCATCTAGTCTACACGGTGAGTAGATGAATTTGTAAATTGATGTTAGGGATGGGGATGGGAGGAACGCATTCTGTTTTGTCTTGTCTATTGGTTGAATTTGAGATATTAGTAATTTTGGTGCACTTGGGCAGGTGGGTGTGCTGTTATCAAAGGGAACAAGTGGTCATCCACGAAGTGGTTGCGAGTACACGAGTACAAGGTCTGATACAATTATTAAGGTAAGTTCTAGTTCCAGCTTCATAGAGTGAAAGTAGTAGACGCATGGAATGAGCCAGAGTAGCTGCTTGAAGGAACATTTGTAAAAAGAATGGGAAAAAATAGAATGTAATGCAAGAGGAAGAGTATTCAAGTCGTGACGTGGTGTGATTATACAGGGGAGAAGCGAGAGAGGCTGAGCTTCAGAGAGTGTGTCACACAAGTTTTGAGTGCAGGGGGTGGGAAAGGGGAACCAGTGAGGAGAAGGGATACACACTAGTATTAGAAGAAACCTGTTGTTGGGGTAGATGATGGTACATGGCATTGTAGGGATTGTGGTTCGTTTTTTGGTTTTGTTTTGTGAAATATACAAGATGGTGGCTTATGGATTTGAGAAAAATAAAAGCATTTGATTGATGAAGTTTGGGTGGTGTTCTGTGTTCCACATATCTTACAAGTGTATGATAAAGGCGTGGGTGTTGTGCTTTCGAAGTAATTCTAAAGATAAGCAAAGGTGCCTTCCATAAAAATCAGAAGAAGTGGGCCCCACTGCTTGCCTCCTTTTATAGATACTTTTGTAATTGAGCGCGCCCAAAAGTCAAAAGTCTTAACCACTCTTAGCTTATGAAAATAAATTCAATCCACTCGTTAAGATGAGATATAATTTTCCAATTTGATTTAAACAAAAGCAGCGCAACGCGTGATTGATTGATTAATGATAAAGAAATTCTGGTCAGCGGAGAGAAGAAGGTTCCTTCCTTCAAATGTCAAATCTCTCTCTCTAGTAATCTCTAATCCTTTGTCTATTAAAAGAAACAAAAAAAATCCCAAAATTGATTCCTTTCCTCTCTCTCTGTTTCAGAGAATTTTGATTTTCGAGAAGTCAGAAAGAAATGGATTCTTACCATCTCTCTCCTCTCGCCCTCCTCCGCCGGATCAAAGATTCCTTCCATTTAGCCGTTTCCACCCTCCTCGCCAACCTCTTCTCCGCCCTCTTCACCTTCTTCTTCGCTCTAGGCTCGTTCCCTTCCTTCCCTTGCACTCTTTCGTTGATCGTTGCATATATATATATAATCTCCTGGGTCACAATTCTACGATCAATCAATGATAGATAGGTAGGATAGGATGTGATGTTGGAGGAGCAATACATAATGCATTAATCGTATTGGGTTTATGTTGATTGCAGTGGGGACCTTGCTAGGAGCATTGACAGGGGCCTTGATCGGCCAAGAGACAGAGAGCGGTTTCATCAGAGGAGCCGCCGTTGGTGCTATTTCAGGTGCTGTCTTCTCCATCGAAGTCCTTGAATCTTCCATCCTCCTCTGGCAATCCGATGACTCTGGAATTGGTTGCCTTCTCTACTTGGTAAACATCCTTTTACCCAAAAAAATTCATTATCCTTTCTTACATTCTCTGCCTCTTGACTGCTTCTTCTTTATCCGTTAGATTGATGTCATTGCTAGCCTTCTGAGCGGGAGGCTTGTTCGTGAGCGTATTGGTCCTGCAATGCTCAGTGCCGTCCAGAGTCAGGTATATGCATTGTTTCGTCCACTCTAATTATTACATCATTTCTCATCATCCAATTTGTAATAATAACAGATGGGAGCTGTGGAGTCACAGTTCCAAGACCAAACTGACATCTTCGACACCGCCATTTCAAAGGGTCTCACTGGGGATTCTGTTGACAGGATCCCAAAGGTCCGAATCACAAACACCTTAGGGGAGATGGTCTCTTGCTCTGTCTGCCTTCAGGTTTGTCTCATTACATGATTTCTAAATCAGCTGGAGGGTTCTACATGTTTCCATTTTGGTGGAACAGAGAGATATATAAATAAAATTTGACTCGTTCGTGACAATACAGGACTTTCAGGCGGGAGAGACGGTTAGAAGTTTGCCGCAGTGCCATCATATGTTCCACCTACCCTGCATCGACAAGTGGCTTCGCAGGCATGCTTCTTGTCCCTTGTGCAGAAGACATCTTTGAGTTCAAACCTCTCTTCTCTCTTTTTCTTTTCTTCTTTGTAAATGAATGAGGTATATAATACACACACTCACACACACTACTAGCTACCGTTCCCTGGTTATTATTTAGGCTACATATTACAGATTTTGATGCATCAATCATTGTTACTGGACTCATCTCTTGGAGATCCTGATTATTTATGTTACTCATTATTGGCTTTCGCTTTATATTCCATTTATAAATGAAACTTTTTGGGATTGGGTTTCCGTCCGCTAATCCCAAAAGAAGCTGCCTTTATATTTACGTATTTCCTTAGTTGCAGTCCCAAGCAATGCTCTGCTCTTAAGAACTTAAGAGAGCGATACAATACATTTTACATTGACAAATGACAAGTCCGAGGAAAAATAAGAAAAAAGGAGGAGTTCCAACACGTCAGTAGCTTCAGTTTAACATTATACATTTCTCTTATACCCGAAGAGGTAACCAAAAAGATACATATAAAACAGAGGAAGCAAAGAAAAGAAAAAAAAACATATTTTTGTTGTCGATAGTATATATTCCCTTACTGGAGAATCGATGCTTCTTCTGCAAAATCCCACGAGCAAAGAATCTATCTTCTTTCTTTCTTTTTTTCAAAACTCAATTCCAACAGAAATAGAGTGAGGAAGAGACCAGCAGCAAGCAGAGTCGGAAACTTCCATTCACACGAAGCCCATGATTGTATTGCACAATCCAACAACAGCTTCTTCTTCTTCTTCTTCTTCTTTTGTTTAGTAAGGAAACAAGAGCTGGAGGAAAAAAGGAAGGCAATGGAGATCTGGAGGAGAGAGAGAAAGTAACATGTGGAACCGAAGCAGATAGATCTCTTCTTACACAGTAACTAAGTAAGCAAGTAGGAAAGAAAGAGAGATAAAAAGCCGTTTCTCTTCTTAGATCTTTAGGAGGAAGGAGAAGGGGAGCCTTCTTTGTTTGTTTCTTTCACTGAGCGCTGATGAAATGCCTCTCTCCCTCCTCCCAGTTTTACTGGATCAGATTTATTGCAGACTCTTCTTCATCTTCTTCTTGTTTTTATCAACAAGAACTCTATTTATTCTGTTTTTGGCCCTTTTTCATCTTTTTGACATTTTCATATCGAACCCTCCCACTATCTCTCTGTTTCTATTTTCGTCCCGGAAACCAAAAAGGACAAGAAGACATACATACGTGTGCACGTGCACTCCTTAACTCCCTCCCCCATGTGGATACATTAGCTGTTCTCATTATTACAAACCAATGAATTCATTAATTATCAATTAAAAGCCTCAAGGGCTTTGACCAACGACATTCGGCCCGTTAAATATATAGCTCGGGCCTCGGTGGATCTGATTCATTCATTAGTGAAAACAATCAACGGCTGTGATTTCTCGACAAGTAAGATAATATAAAGTTGAGCTTTTTGTGTCTTTCTCTCTAGAATCGTCGGCGTATCTACTAGAAGCTCCGTCAATGGCAGCATCTGCTCACTCCCTCGCCGCCGTATCTGTTCTCGCCGCGGCCTCCAAGCAAGGAACAACACTTGCTTCTTCTTCTTCTTCCTCTACTCTCCACTCTCTTTCTTCTCTTCGATTTAAACCTCGCGAGCTCTCTGTCTTCCCAAACCATCGCAGGGTCGCGGCGCTCAAAGGTACCACCTTCTCTTCTTTTCCTGCTTGCTTATCCGATTTTATCAGTGAGTAGGAGTTACGCCTGCCCAATTTTGCCTATTCGAGGCTCGAATGTTTTGATTGAGACTGATGCGATTGGCGTTTCCTGACTCGTTGATGTTGCTATTAGGGGAAGCAAAAGCGCAGTCGAAAGAAGCTGAAGCGAGTCCTCCTCCTGTGGGAGATACATTTACTAATCCCAAGCACCTTCTACTGCCTGTGATCGATCGTAATGCGTATCTCTCCGAGGGCACCAGGCAGGTTGGCTTTTCCACTTGTGTGCATCTATCTTTCTTGAGAAATGGGGAATCCTCTGAAAGTGACATTGTGAATGGTGTGACAGGCTGCTGCTACAGCAACTAGTTTGGCTAAAAAGTATGGAGCTGATATCACGGTTGTAGGTAAGTGTTGCAAAAGAAACATATCTTCATTTGAACATTTTTAACTCAGGGGCTTTGGTTCCAGTCATTGACGAAGAAAAGAGAGAATCATCTTCGGAGCAGGAGACTCAGGTATCCAACATCCGGTGGCATCTATCCCAAGGTACGTAATTGGAATGAAAAATCTAGTAAAAATGTTACATGTGGTTGTTGGAGGGAGATGAAGAAGTTGGAAGTGGGCAGGTGGGTTCGAGGAGTTCAAGCTGTTGGAGAGGCTTGGGGAAGGGAAAAAGGCGACGGCGGTAATAGGAGAGGTGGCGGATGAGCTGAGGATGGAGCTGGTTGTGATGAGCATGGAAGCCATCCACTCCAAGTTCATCGACGCCAATTTGCTTGCTGAGTTCATTTCCTGCCCCGTCCTCCTCTTGCCCTTGTGATTCATTTTTCATCTCTCCCGCCATATATTTGCTACGAATTTCTCAAACTAGATAGATACTTGTGTTCTTTCACTTTCATTTATTTTCCAATCGTTTTCTTTTTATAGATTATTTTCCGTGTTCCAACATAGCAGAAAGAGTGGGTCGAAATGTGTCGAGGTGTGAGATGCATGTGTCAAACGTTTTCTTATAATGTTCTTCTGTCTGTGTCCTTTTGCTTTTTGCGGAAGCGATATTCCCGTCGTCATGAATTAATTAGTCACTCTAAATAAAGTGTGTTGTGGCAAATAAAATCCTCCATAACCATTGAAAGAGAAATTGTCAAAGTAAAAAAAAAGAATCAAAAGAGAGATAAATATGATGGATGGCACTCAGGACAGGGTTGTCGTCTTTTTATTACTAGTATTGTTTTTTAATTAATACGATACGACGAGTGTCAAACAAAAGTGAGCCAGGTTTTTTGGTTTTAACCTGTTTTGGGTCCAATCTGGTGAAAATGAATGACACGAAAAGAGGGTATTATAGTAAAAAAAAGAAAAGGAGAGTTTGATTGATGAATGTTTGCAAGAGACACACAAACCTCTTCAGTCGATTCCCGGAGGAGCCAGCCACCGTTCCGGCGTTCTTCTTTCTGATTTCAGTTCCGATCCTCCTTTTTCTTTTTAGCTTCTTTGGCTCCCTCGTCACAGGATGGCTACGATGGAGTCTAATCCGGCATCTCAAATCCCTGCTGGCTACTCCATTGAGTCCTCCTCTATCTCGCGATCACGTCTCGATTCCGCGATCCAAGATGCTCCGGCTGCTTGGAAAAAGCCTTGGAGCAGGCCCGGCGAGGTGGGCCCTGTGATGGGAGCCGAGTCCTGGCCTGCTTTGTCTCCGTCTGGTAACAAGTCTCCCTCTTTGGAATCGGAATCAATGCCACAGGTACTTTACTTGATGATTTGCATGTTACTTGGCATCGCCAATGCTTTGTTTGCTTAGATGCTTACATAAATGCAGGGTGGTGGAAGCGGAACTCCTCTCCGTTCCAGTATCAACAACCCCAACGCTGATCGGAAACCTTTCAGACGGAATAGCTCCACTTCATCTTCCACTACTAACCCCAGAGATCCCCAGAGGAGTGGCTCTGTCGCTCCTCGTCATCCTCATAGGTCTCACCACGGAAACAGGCGCAACCAGAGCGGCTTTGGGAGAGACATGCACTTGCAACCTCAGAGGGGCTTTGGGATCCTCAGGCCGCAGATGCTACTGGGGCCACCATCTTTTCCTCCCAGTAGCGCCCCTTTTCTGGCAGCGCCTCAATTAGGTTCATATGGTGGCCCCATGCTCTACCCAGGTATGCTCCTTTTCCCCTCCCTCTCCCTTCTTCCCCATCATATCTCATCTTCTTTCTGTCTTCAGATTACCCGCCGCACCACGTCTTTATGCCACACCCACCTCCCGACTCCATGCCTGCTTTCCTTGCACCCTTCCCACCTCCACCCCTCTGTTTTGCCTTTGATGCCTCCTTGTACGCTAAGATACTCACACAAGTAGAATTTTATTTCAGGTGTCCTTTCTCTCCTAGTTATCACCTCTTGCTTTCCCCCTTTCTTACATGTCCCAGTAACAAACTTTTATCATTTGTTCAACTTTATACGCAGCGCTGATAACTTAAGCAGAGATAAACACTTGCGGCGTCAGATGAATCATCAAGGTTGGGTTCCTGTTACAGTTATTGCCGGCTTCAGGAGAGTAAGTTGTTATCCCCCACGAGTCATCATCTCAAATGCTCTTTTCGTATTATAATGCCTGAAGGTAACTAATTTCTTTTGCAGCTGACGGAACTGACCGACGACATCCACACTATTTTGGAGGCGCTGAGAAGTTCCCAAGTTGTGGAAATTAAGGTATTCTCATCATCTATGTGGATGCCGTATATAAGATGAGGTAATTACAAAGGCTATAAACTAATATGTGGATGGGATTTGTAGGGTGAAGCTTTAAGGAGGCGTGGAGATTGGGACAAGTATTTATTGCCTCATGAGCCAGCAGCGGCGGGTATCAACAATGCCTCACTGGGGTCTCAACTTGAGAGCATGACTCTGTCAGAGAGGAGCAGAGAGGGAGAGTAAAGGGGTGCGAGTTAACAAGAGGATGAAACATGTGTTTAATTGCAAGTGTTTCTCCACCTCTCTCTATCTGTCGGAGACGATACAACTCTCATTTTCCATTTTTTTCCTTTTGTTGGTTAGGAGGAGGAACTGACTCATGATGCTCAGTCTCATTGAGGAAAACAATAGCATGTGCTGCTCAACGTTTCTTTTTTGCTTCTCTTTAAACTTTTTCGATAGGAAACAAACTGTTGAGACTTGAGACATCATCAATAATATGTTATCCGCCGCTGGTTTTCTTTTATTAATTTAACAAAATCGAGGTTGCTTGATAATTTCACAGTAGTCGATTTGTACAAAAAACTCAAAACCCGCTGGCCAGGAAGGAGGGTCTGACCTCCACTTAAGCAGATGAAATGCTCCACAGAGGCACACACAATTCCCAAATCAACTAGAAAGCTCTACAACGAAACAGCTGGCAATGACATACCATTCTCTCACTGCTCCACGTGCAAAGCGGTCATCTTTATCTCACTGCTGAGTGTATGTATGTTCGCTCCTCTAAACTTAGCTCGATCAGTCGACAATCTGAAAAGTTACAAAAAGACAAAGGAAGGAAAAGAAAAGCAAAAAGAAAGGTAACTATCCGGCGTTAATGGGCTGCCTGGACCTCTGTTACCGGAAACGCCGCCACAGAAAGCTCAAGCAGTTCCAGGCACTCTTCTCTTTCTCTAATATACTTTGTGCTTCTTCTTTTTCTCTTCCCAGTTTGTTTTAATTACGATATGTAGTCAACTAAGAGTGTGTTGTGTGTATGTTACCATGTGATGGTGATGACACCAACAAATAGAGGGTGGAGATAAAAGTGAAGATGGACTGCGAAGGGTGCGAGAGACGGGTGAGGAAGTCGGTGGAAGGCATGAGAGGAGTCACCAACGTCACCGTCGATCCTAAACAGAGCAAACTTACGGTCGAGGGATTCGTCCAACCCAACAAGGTGGTGCGTCGGGTGATGCATCGAACGGGGAAGAAGGCGGAGCTGTGGCCTTACGTGCCTTACGAGGTGGTGCCACACCCCTACGCACCTGGTGCCTACGACAAGAAGGCCCCTCCTGGCTACGTTCGCAATGCACTCGCTGACCCTCTTGTGGCTCCGCTTGCTCGTGCCAGCTCTTTCGAAGTCAAGTACACCTCTGCCTTCAGCGATGACAACCCCAACGCTTGCGCCATCATGTGACCAGTTCCTAGCCCATTTACACGACCATCATGTCGTGTGTGTGTGTGTGTATGTGTATGAATGTATAGTTTAAACTCTTTTAAAGTAACACAAGTCGGTCTGATTGGTATATATGTGTCAATAATTCATCTAAATTCCACTGAAACTAAAAGGGAGAAACAGATAAAGAAAGAGGTGAAGAGATGTAGGAGTAACAGAAGAAAGAAGAGAGAGAGGTGAGACGCCATGAATAGACTAATGAGACAAGCCATCATCCAAACAGGGTATAGCAGAAGCAGCGCGTAACAGAGGACGACAAGACTATAGCAGACCAGAGTCCGCCCTCTCTCCATAGCTTCTCCCATCACCATATTGATCTCATCTCCGTATATAAATGGATGCTTCCATTTAAATAGAGCAGAGACTATTTGGAGAGAGAGAGGGAGACCATGCGAAAGAAGTTGTTTAATATCCTCAGCAAACGGGCAATGCATCTCACGTTTTTTCCTTTGTTTCTGCTACTCTCATAAAGACTTAAGAAGACAATCTGATTCGTGAGTGTGTTTAAATGAACAGAGAAACGTCCGTTGTCTTCAACTCCTAAGAGGAAACAATTCCAAAGGCAAGTATACAAAATTACAAATTAATTACCAGTTGTCCGACACCGGGCTGGTTATATTTTTTTTAGAAGCTCATTATTCTCACACTCCACAAAGCTAGTTACAAATTTGGTATACATGATATGTGAACAAAACAACACCAAAAAGATCGAGGGCAGAAACAAGTTCTCAGGATTTGGAGAATGCACGGAGCGTCGCATCTAATGCCTCCCGATCATAATCTCCCGTGAAAACGCAGTTTCCCAGCGGACCTTTCAGAAGAATCAGCCTGAGGAGTCCGTCTGCCACTTTCTTGTCCACCTGCATCACCATACATATGTATATATATATATATTATAATGAAACTGTGGCTCATAGATGAAAACTTTTTCATTTACAACACAAACTCACCGCCATTATGGACTTGAACATGCTGACGGTCATGCTCTCTGGTGGTGTTGTAGGCAACTTCGCTCGTTTTAAAATGTTGTTCACTCTCTCAACGATCGAGTCATCTATCCAGCCAAGACGATATGACATGTCCACTGCCATTACCTGAGAAATCACTAACAGTGTGAAACATGTCGAGTTTTGGGGAGAGTAGGGGAAATTCAGCAGTATGGTAGAGAAAGATAGAAGGAGATACCGTGCCAGCAGCAATAGCTTCTCCATGGAGCCATTCTCCATACCCGAAGCCAGTTTCTATGGCCTGCACAAAGAAATGACAGATCAAGCGTGGATCTTCGCCTGAAAGAAAAAATATCCAAAGAGGCCGTGTTATAAACTACTTACGTGGCCAAATGTATGACCCAAATTCAGGGTTGCTCGCAAGCCGCTTTCTTTCTCATCTTGTGATACAACATCCGCCTTGTTTTCACATGAGCGCTTTATCGCATAAGCTAATGCAGCCGGATCCCTGAGATTAAATTGTTACACCATTTTTACAGGGACAGACACACGGATGATCTTAATGTTTTTTTTTCTATCTTGGGTACACCCGGAATGTTAATAATCACCTTGCCAGCAGCGCCTCAATGTTCTTTTCCTGCCATTCAAAGAACTCGGCATCCCTGATGAGCCCGTATTTGATCACTTCTGCTAGACCGGACGCCATCTCCCTATCTGGAAGCGTGTTCAACGTGTCAGTGTCAACTAGCACACACTGCGGTTGGTAAAATGCGCCTATCATATTCTTTCCAAGACGATGATTTATGCCTGTTTTGCCACCGACAGAAGAATCAACCTGCAAAACAATGAAATGGATAAACGTGTTAGTTTTTGGGACGTGGATGATCGAGATAAGAACTTCGTACAGAGAGGTGAAAACAGATACCTGTGCCATAACAGTGGTAGGGATTTGGATGAAATTAACACCACGCAGGTAAGAAGCAGCAGCATATCCACACATATCGCCTATCACACCGCCTCCAAGGGCAACAAATGTGCATCGTCTATCGAGGCGAGACTCAATGGCCTTGTCAAAGACTTTCATGAGAGTATCCTAGAAAGAATGAGCAGTCTCTCAGTAAACAATTATTTCACTACATCATGAACTGGGAAATCTGAATCGCGAAAAGGAAACAAAATACCATGTCCTTGTACTTCTCTCCATCAGGCAAAATAACACTCTCCACTGTCACGTTGGGATTTCCTCTTGTCAAAGCATCTACAGTCTTGTCCAGGTATAGCGGAGCAACTCGTTCATTAGTGACTACAAGCACCCTCTTTCCGTGGACATGCCTATTCATTCAAGAGCAAAACTCCATATAAACAAACTCCAGCAAAACCATATTGCCCTTAAAAGCTCACTATGCAACTCCAAGGATATCAGCAAGTTACTAAATCGACACTAACACCTAAAGATGTGACCGGTTTGATGCTGGCGAATATCAAGGCTAAAAAAGGCACAAAATTTCATGAAAATGCGAACTTGGACACAGATGTACATGGTGCTCAAATAAAACCCGTCTCAAGGGGTCAAAAGACGATACCTTTGAAGAAGTTCTGATTGATCGAGCAAGCCGGCGCCGATATAGATCGGGTAACTCCGGTTACCTAAATCGACCTCGACGATGGTGGGAGGAGTGATGGAGCGTTTATCGTTAACCGGTTCGTTCATCAGCTGGCTCGTACCGGCTCGCACACGAGAATTGGAGAGAGTGATGGAAGATAAAGACAAGTCCCCAGGTTTAGACTTGGAAGAAGAGAAAGGGAAGCAAACGGTTCGTGGAGGAACGAAGGCGCGGGATTCAAGGGAGTGGAGAATCTTCGAGGCGGCGAGGGAGGAGGTGGAAAGCGAAATGGCGTTGGCAGCCATGGAAATCGGTCCGGATCAGCAGAAGACGGGGGTTTGCGGCGAGAGAGTAGAAGAGAAGAAATTTGGGTTGGTGAAGACTGAAGAGAATACAAATATACAAAATACATTCTGCGGTTTGGTGAAGAAAAGCCTTGGGGGGGGGTTGGTGGGTGAGTCTCCCTCCTCGGCTCAGGCCATTGGCAATCAATCCCCCACCACTCAGCCTACGCTACACCTCAAATTTCAACCGTCGGATCTGCAAATCATAGATTGACGCTCTGGAATTTTGGAAAACTCTATATTCCGCTAGATGGGCGGTCTGGATGTGGACACGTAATATATCATAAAAACGACGCCGTTTGCCCGACCCGCGAAAAAACTAGGCCATGAAATGAATGAAGAAGAAAAGAGGGTTTTCGGTTTTGAGTTTTGAGTAGCAAACACAGTGGGAGTGGGAGGAAAGCGGGGTAGACGCCGGTGAACCGTCGGGGATGGTACAAGCTCTCGGCTCATCCGAAATCCTTGTTGAGACTTTAATCGAAGTTCCGTAATTCGTAAACCCAGCCCGAGGCGAAAGGTCGGTTTTAGGGCTATGGGGAAAGGAAATCAATTGTCGCCGGAAGATGAGGATGGCGCTAAATCGTATAACCTAAGGTCATCGCGGTCTAATTCCAAGCCGAAATCGAGGTCCTCGGGTGGGAATCCTAGAACGTCGAAGAAAGCTCGACTTTCGGGTGCTTTGGCGACTAAAGAGCCCAGTCACGTAGACAAGGCGCGGTTTCTCTCTCTCTCTCACACTTTTCTCCTCTATTTTTGGGCATTGTTCGCCTGTGTTCTGGCTCATCAAGGTCCTGAGTTTCGCTTTTACAGATCAGATTGTCTTTCGAAGATTTTGATGAAGCTTTGAGCGGGTCCAAGGCATCTCCTGGTAATTGCCTGCTTGCTCCACTATTTTCATTCTTGTTTACATGCTTTTGAGATATCTTTTCTCCGGCGTCTCTTGTTTAGGCTATCAAAGGAGCAAGACTATGGATTTATGGGTTGACAAATACAGGCCCCGCACCTTGGAAGAGCTTGCTGTTCACAATAAGAAGGTAGCTTCCTTCTCTCTTTTTCCTTTTTGCTGTGCCTCCTCTTTCATTCATCTACTTTTTCATATATAATCTTCAGGTTGAACAAGTTAAACTCTGGTTTGACGAATGTTTGGATGGCCCAAAGGTAATCTTTGATTTTGCTTTCTGATTTCTGAGCTCATCATGCGGTATTCACTTTCCTGCTTTTCTTTATTAGCATGTTGGTCTTAGGAATAATGTTCTACTTGTCACCGGCCAAGCTGGAGTCGGAAAATCTGCTACTATCCATTTGATTGCGTCTGTCCTTGGAGTCACAGTGTATGAGTGGAACGCTCCCATCCCTACAGTCTGGCAAGAACATGTGCATAACTCAAGTTCAGGTACTCGGGAGTTCCTCTCTTTTTTTTGCCATGTACTCAGTCTTTGCACTGCAGTTACAGAACATTGAATAGCTGCTTTACTATTATCTGCCGATTTTGGTTTTTTCTCTTAGGACTCAAGTACACATCCAAGCTGGATGAGTTTGCAAACTTTGTTGACAGTACCAGAAAATACGGAGTGATTGCTTCATCGAGTACTGGGGTGATAAAACCCCGCCTTGTTCTTTTGATTGACGACCTTCCTCTAGCCAATGGAAGGCATGCATTTGAAAGGCTACAAAACTGCTTAATGCTCTTGGTGAAATCGACACTGATGCCAACAGTCGTATTAATCACGGACTCTGTTCAAGCAGACTCTTCTGACCAGACTGCGCGAAGTATGGAGGACCTTCAGTCATCTCTTGAGCGAGCAGGGGCTTTAAAGGTTTATTTGTCAAACTATTTAGCAGTCTTGCTCTAACTAGAGATGTGATTTCTTCAACTCTAGTTGATGCTCCGGGTTTGTACTCGCAGGTCGCTTTTAATCCCATTACGAAGAACTCAATTAAGAAGACACTTCAGAGAATAAGCAGAGAAGAGCACTGTAAGGTAACGACTGTGGAGATTGATCAGATGGCGAGTGCTAGTGGAGGAGACATCAGGCATGCTATTACATCTTTGCAACTCTTCTCCGTTAAGCCAGAACTGAAACATACAATGGTGAAATTACCATGGTCTTGCATGGATAACAGTTATCAGGGAAATGAGCAAACAATGCACAGTGGTTTGGACAGTGGAATATCTTCATGTTTTGGTAGAGATGAGACCCTATCGTTGTTTCATGCCCTGGGAAAATTTCTCCACAACAAAAGAGAGACTGATAATGTTATTATATCAGGTAATTCGTCACCAGGAAGTTATGAGAATGCAATTTAGAGCTCGGGATATTTGTCTTCTAAGCTAATATTTGTGTCAGATTGCAGTGACTCGCTTGTGCATGACCAGTTTGCAAGGTTACCACTGAAAATGGATGCGCCAGAGAAGGTTCTTAGCCAAGCAAATGGGCAGGCAGGCCGGGTTGTGGACTTTCTACATGAAAATGGTATCTTTAACTGGCTTGTCTTCGACTCTCCAATATTTCCTTCGCATATGCACCATTTTCCTCCTTCATAAAGTGGCACAGGAAAGGTTACTTAGACGTACATGTATCTGTGATTTTCCAGCTGAAATATTTGCTAACTTGGGCTAATAACGATAATGAAGTGTTAGATTTCGTGAGTGACGGAGCCATAGAAGATGCATGGTGCGTGTCGTCGTATTTGGCGGATGCTGATCTCCTCCTCGCAGCTTTAAGAGGAAAGATAAGTGTGCATAACAAAACAGAGGACGTTCTGCAGTCAGCCGGCGCCTCAGTCGCTGTTCGTGGTGTCTTGTATGGAAACAAGCAGCCATGGTCATCCAGGTTTATTATACAGACGATGCCAATGGATTGTATCATATTTTGTATGTTAGTTATTTATATCATCGATTGGTCTGCATCATGACTATGCAGGTGGCACGCGATTCGTAAGCCAAGACTCTGGCAAATGGAACAATCCTCAATACAAACCAAGGTCAATGTTGTTTCCTTTTTTCAGGGAAATAAACTAATTATACATCTCCAAATTTGCGCTATATGCTTACATATTTGATGTATTAATGTAGAAGAATCTGAGAGAGCAGAGGAATCTAGGGTCTGAGGGGTCAAGAGTGGCAGATATGTCAGTGATGGCGACAGAGTACAGCCCAGTGTTGAAATGGCTAAGTTACAGGGCATCTCCAGATGTCTTTGCGAAAGCAGAGCTAGAGACGGATGAGGAGGAGATTGAAATTTCTGAAGATGATGAAATACAAGACTGGTGACATTTACCGTCTTCAGTGTCTTTTAATGTTTGGTCAAATGAAACTAGTATGATAGTTCACGTCAAGGGGGAAAAAGGCTAATTGTTCTGCTTACTTCTAAATGGGAAATTGACAGTCACTTCTGTATCTAAAAATGCGCACAACGAAGTTTATCCTAGGTTTGATCAAGTGGAAGCTAATTCTAGACCCTTTTTCCAGTTGATTTTTATAGCATTTTCATAGTTAACAAAAGTGGGGTCTAGTTCCTTCACTAACCTAAAAGCTGGTTTTCCCTAACAACTTCTTCTTTTCCCTACCGGGTTAGAAACATAATTAATCGCAACTTGGCCTTAACTTTGCTCAAATCCTAATGACCAACAATAGCACATTGCTCCTTTAACAAACCACCACCAAACAATGCATACACCAATATTTGAATTGAAGAAATGAGATTATTTTATGAAAACCATGTCGGCATTATCCAATATTAACAACATTTCTAAACTTGCAGTCAAAACTCAAAATGTATTAATATGGCCCACCAGAGTCGAGGAATGATGTGGGCTTGAAGGGAGTGGTGTTGTAGGCCCAGTATATCGTTGTCAAAACAGACGATAACAATTAACATGACAAAGTCGAGATATCTAATCAAAAGCCAGAAGACGGTGATCGTTGTGTAGCAAGAGGTCTTGGAACCACAAACAAGAAGAAAAAGTAGAAAAGTAAGGAGAAAATGAGATCAAAGTTGAGATATTAGTAGCGTGTTTATCAAGTGTCCCTTTGAGGGCCTTTCTTGGCTGCTTCAGCGGCAGCCTTTTCAGCTTCGATCTCGGCGACAAGAGCATCAATTTCAGCCTCTTCTAGCTGGCGCAGGCCGGTTTCCTCCCGTGTCATAACAGCGACCTCAATGTTCTTTCCTCCGCTCTCAACAACCTGCAAATGTCATATCAGCGCAAACAAGTGGGTGAGATATATATATGTAAAAAAAGGAGGAGAATAAGGCGGACCTCAAGCAGAGCACGGATGGCGAGTTTAAGAGTTTCGTGGGCAGAGGTTTCTTTGTAGTTCTTCTCGAGAAATTCCCTAATGGAGTTGGAGTTCCTGCCGGTAGCATTGGCTTTCCAAGCAGAGAAAGTGCCGGACGGATCGGTCTGGTAGAGGGATGGGAGACGAGAGTAAGGGTCAAAGCCGACGATAAGAGTAGAAAGACCAAAGGGCCTGACACCACCACTTTGGGTGTACTTCTGTTGAAGCCCTGCGATGTAGCGGGTGATGTACTCCACAGTCACTGGGTCCTCTAGAGTGAGCCTGTGGCTTTGACACTCAATCCGTGCCTTGTTTATCAACACACGCGCATCGGCCTTGAGCCCCGCGCATGCCAAGGCGATGTGATTGTCAAGGCTCACTATCTTTCTCGCTGATCTGTCACAAACAACAACAGATACACACACCCAATTAGACAGCAGATAGAGCTAAACTAGGGTTCCTCAATGAACATGTTATATACATATACCAAACTAAACCATTCGTCTCAACTTCATCATTTAATATAATATTAAGCTTGGGGATCGACACGCAACCTAGAATCCTGAAGCTTGGGGGTAGATTTCTTCTCGACGGCGAGGACGACGGTGTCGGTGCCGCGGACTCCGACTGCTGCGTTACCCTTGCGGACCGCTTCTAGGGCGTACTCGACTTGAAAGAGGTGACCGTCGGGGGAGAAGACGGTAATTGCTCGATCGTATCTGGCCATCTCTCTCTCTCTCTCTCTCGCCTTTCTCTTTCTCGGATTTGTACTCTCCGATGAATCGACTTTGCTTTCGTTTTCGTTTTCAGGTAGAAAATTAAAAAGACGAATCCAACTTAAGCGACAAGCCAAAAAAAAAAAAAAAAAGCTTCAGATCTTCAAGTTCGAGAGAGACCAATCGAACTCATTCCCTTTAATGGGCCTAAACTATGGCCCAAACCTCGCAGAACATGCCCACTTAAGAGTAAAAACAGAACGAAGAAGATGACATTTTCATTCATAAAGATTACATTGACGCAATCACAATACCATATTTAACTTCCTTCTTCTCAGCTGTTTTGCAGGTTTCTGAGAAAAGTGAAGCAAAAAAGTACGAATCTCCATGGGACCAAGCTCCACAACTAGAGCTGAGCTGTCAACGGGTCCGCCTTTTACCGGAAGGGAAGAGGATTGTTCGGCTTCACCCTCCACTTTCCATCTCATCTTCTCCTTCATCTTAGATTTCTCTTGGGTTGCACCCAAACTCATTTCTTTCACTTCTTTAATCTTAACCCAAACACACAAAAAAACATATTTTTCAAGTCATTGGATTCGTCTAATCACCACCTGTAGATAGATAGATGGAGCAAGTGTTTTCTTACTATTTTCCCAGAAAACAACTTCTTCAGCTCAACTTTAGCAAGTTTTGAATAATCACTGTCTTCTCCAGCCTGTAAGTGAACAAGAGTTTGATCACTCACAACCCAAATTCAAGAGAAAACTCAAGATGTACCTCGTAGAGATGAGCCAGGCGGAGAAGGACGTTGCCGAGGTCCAGCTCCTGAAGAGTGATAAGAGCAACGTTTGGGGGGAAGGTGTAAAGAGGATCCATGGCATAACCTTTGACACAAGTGGCGGCTTTCCATTTCTCCTTGTTGTCGTGTGTGAATGCCATTAGAAGAGGAGAGTATATTTCCTGGCCAGTCTCTCGTCTCCACCGCCCTCCTTCTCCTACCGGATTTATGCTTACATAGTAATTCCCACGAACCTGCATTAAGTACGTACGGATCAACACGAGTCTTCTCCTCCACACACATACTGTTTCACAATTCATTTCCCATACCGTTAATCCTGAGCAGGTACGATTGACACACACCATTTCCTCGAGGCTCTCCTCTACTCCTCTCGAGTCATCCATGCACGTACGCCTGTTCCCATGTTTTTGTCCTTTCAACCACAAACAACATTGTTTTTTGTCTTTTTTTTATATAAAAAAAAAAATTTCATTTGGAACCTGTGAAGCATCAATTCTATTTCGCCGTCCTTAATACTAGCACCCCCAGTAGCCCGATCAACCAACACCGACAACTCTGCTTTCTCGTCTTTTGTGTACATTCCGAGATTAAGCTGAAGAAAACTCACACAAACAATGTTTTTTAAACACTTGTCCAACATTTCATTTACTCCAAAGTTTTCTTGATTTTGCAAGTTTACCGGATAGTAGTTTCCTGATATTGGTTCATTCACTTGGAGAAGCCAGTCTGTTCTGTTATCTCTGACCTGCAACAGAGTGTACAGTCTATTATTGCCACCGGACAAGACAATCTCATACAGTATATATATGAGAGAATTCTAGGTACCCGTTTTAGAAAGTCTCTTCCGTTAGAGTCAGTATAGAATGCCTTATCTGTACTCATATTTGCTGTCATCCGTGTAATGACCTCTTTTCCCACGTCATCTTTACCAACAGGAATTGGACCAATCTGCTCAAGAAAACGAGAGCCTCAACAAAGGATCTTCTTTCCAAAGCGTATGAATTGGGGTAACACTCACAGTGTACTCGAACTCGGCATGCTCTTTATCCTTGTACACTCTTATCACCTAGATAACACGATCCTGAATTAACTAATGTTTCTCAAATAGATAACTGCCATCAATTGCCAGTTGCAACTATAAGTGGATAGCAATTTTAATGGCATCGAACTTCTTAACACAATCTGAGTCACATACCTGTGCCACCCAAGGACTGAACTGCTGGTGCACCTCATCTACTAGAGGCCCTCGCACAATCTGCAACTTTGGCTGCGCATTACCATTATTTATTGCCAATAAAATCATCAGTCAAGTGCTTGTATGGATCATTTAATTGTTTTGTAACTGGTTTTACGAGTAAAACTAAGAAGACTATTATCCTGGAGGATATGGCAGCCCAGTTAACCCAGTGCTCTTGGAGCCTCTAGTCAGAGTCTACATATATATATATGTATGACTACTATATAGAAGTACTAATTATTAGACTCACTTTCGACGAAACAGCATACGCCATGGAAGCATTAGGTCGGAAAATATATGCACCCGAAACCTGGGAATTTTTTGAATCCCCTACATTTGAAGCATACCAGAAATAGTTCTGATGCACCAGTATGGTAGCCTGAAATAATTATTAGAAACAATCGTATTGGAATCTTTTGTGTAACCATGTTCCAAGATTTTCCAGTGTGCAAGAGTCAACGAAACATTACTCCTGTCCTGGAATTGTACATCCGTTCGAGAAGACCAGAGTCAGGAGAGAACCGAATCTTTAGACTTCCTGGACCAATTTCAGTCATATCCTTCATTGGACTAAACACCGCTGGAGAGTGTCTGTGTTTGTTGCTTCCTATATCATAATGCATAATACGAAAAGAGAATCATGAGTGTCTGTGTTTGTTACTTTCTCTATCGTGATCATTTCTTTCCATACCTTCCCCGCTTGCCTTAGATATGAAGAATGTGCTCCAACCAAGTGGCGGCACTGTTGCTTTAAACACGAGCCAATACTTTGGTATCTGTTGTGAAGATATTCCCAAATAAGCTTTTGTATAGTAGCTTCTCAGGTTGCTCGTCACGTTATCCATGGGGATGCATTGAGCATCAAGGTTGTTTCCAGATGAATCTTCCACGCTTAGACCTGCATCATTGACCTGGGTACATCCGTGGCTCTTAGTAAACACACAGAAATTGTAAGCCTTCATTATTCACCTCAAAGAAGCAAGTAAACTAGATAAAGAAAAGCATGGAAACTAACCGGTATCCTGATGATTTCTGTACGATTCCATCCAAGGGAGTTGTAAGCCACCAGAATCTGAATTAAGATCAAACACTGAGACAGTGGAAACCTAAGCTGAGATCTGAGAGCTATATCTTAAAGTTATGGAATATACCAAGCTCTTCTGGCCTGAAATGGTTTCTTCCGTCGCTGGGCAATAGCTGATATTCATTAACGAGCACTGCTCATTTGATTCCATGACAAGGTATAACAAACAGGTTACTACTAGAGATACAAAATAATCTTTCTACTCAAAATTCCAAACCACTCAATGGGTTTCTCCGAAAACCAAAACGAGTTTCTAGGAGATTTAACCTGGCTGAATGCTATCTCAGGCTTTGTACGTGCCTTGTTCAATAAGCGTGCCAGCGCAGAATTCACCACTGCTTCTGCCTAGGGAGTATACGATGGATTCAATTTACTGATCAAAGAATTCTGAAACAGAATTCTAGTATGTTTGTTAGTACCTCAGAAGCACCAAGGGATAGGTGTTTGGTGTAATCATCTGTTACATCCTGTCTGGCAGTTCCAGTGACACCATCATGGTGCTGCGCTACTCCTAAAGCATCCCCAAGGCTGCAAGTGTTTGGACCTCCAGATTTCTTGCCCACCAGAAACTCAAGTTGCCTTGCAGCCTGTTTTGAAAAGAAAAAGCTATGTGTTAGTGCTTGAATTTCATTAAAAAGAAAAATGAAATCAGACTCCTGGATGATCAGTTTGATGGTACCAAGTAGTATCCGCTAAGAACTCGAACATATCGTTTAAAAGCAGGGCGGCTGGTGAAGTAGCCAGTCCAGTAGGCGCTTTCCCGATCCGCATATCTACAATGAACATATCGTTAAGAAAGCGAAGCATAAATCAAGAGTGCAGATACATAGTAAGTCACTCACGGGAAAAAGTCATCTGTCTTGAGAGGCCAAGTGGCATTACTGGCATCATGCTTGGCATCAACATAAAGAGATGGTGTGGAGTACAAGGCGTTCACACGGCCATCCTGTGACAACAAAGTTGAATGTTTGTCCAGAAGAGTAAAGAGATTGAGAAAAGGAAAGAAAGAAGAGAAACCTTGTTAACATAATGGATCAGCCTGTCCATCTGTCTGAACCAAGACTCGGCGAACTGGTACTGGAAATCATCACCCATTGTCCACATCACATGGTTCCCTCGACTCACATTGGCCTATGCATATGTATATATTATCCCCATCAAAGTACTTTCAGAAGAAGCCAAGAAAGATTTATAAAACAAAACACTTACATAAAAGAGAGAAGCATTGACGAAATTGTCAACCGTATCCTTGACGTTGAAGGCATCAAAACGAGAGTCATCCTGGATGGGAACGTAATCACTGCTGACTTCATAGTGAAAGCCAGTGGGTGGGCTGTAATGAACAGGGAAGACATTGGTGAATATCTGAGAAGAAGAAGCCAAAGTTTTGGATCCTCTCCAGATGAATTCTAGGGATTTCTCGGCCTTGCGCTTCTCTCTGTCTTGGTAATCGATCCTCGCGAAATGCAGAGAATCAAACCCTAGCTAAGACGACGATAAAAACAGAACAGTTTTGGTTTTTTCTCTTTTCATATTTATTTGTTCTAAGAGGCAACACACAAATGAGGGTATTTTACCTCTGCTCCGAGGAGGTAAGCTTGGAGAGAGGAATGGCCAAAGGGATCGATTTGCCAAGCGGCACGTGGTGTTGTGTTGAATTGCTGCTTTATAAATCGATGCCCCAATGTCATCTGGTCGATCATGTCTATGTAATGGCATGTCGCTTCGTCGTTCATACTCCATCCTCCATTTCTGCACCCCCACATTGATCATCCATCCATTCCGTGAAACTGTGAATTATGATCAAATCAATGGTGCTACGACGAACAACTTACACAAACTCAAGTTGCCCGGATTTCACAAGCCTTCTCACTTGTCCGTGTGTCTCAGGGCTTTGTTCTTCCCACCAACGCGTAAAGAAGGCCTTTTTGTTTATAGATAAAAACACATTCTCCTTGAGATCGCACAAGATTATATTAACAAGTAAAACACATTTTAACTGATTCAAAGCGATGCAACATTTTTCACCATTTCAGCGAACACAAACTTCCTATTGGGATCACGACGCAGCGAATCCACCACTGAGTCCAGCACGTTCCTCACGCATGCGTTCTGATTTTAATTAATCAATCGTTCACCACATATATTCTCTACGTGTATACATATCTATATATACACTTCTTCTCTCTAATCTCCATTATATAGTGTGTGTATATATATACACCTAACCTGGATGCTGTTGTTTGATCCGACATAGTACTGATCAACGGTTTTCAACCACCCGACATCATCATGAGAATGCGGGACAAGATGAACATTAAGCTTCCCCGGAACTACTCTAGCTTCGGTGTCGTACTTCACGTAGCCACCATTAACGCTCTCAAGCGACAGCCAGATAACAGAAACAATAACACATACTGCTCTTGTCAACAAAGACAACTCGAGTTTTGCCATCGAGCTACAGATGTTTCCTTGTTTGTTTCTTACAGGTGTATGTGTGTGTGTGTGTGTGGAGGGGCAGGCTTGTATATATAACAACAAAAATGGAGAGAAAAAGGAGGATCAGAGCTAAAGACCAATCCAAATCGTTCGTTTTGCTCAGATCCGACAGTCTCAGACTCTCAGTAACTGTCTCTTTATAGTTAATTGTGAATGGATTATCATTTCACCACAAATAGTCAAATTTTTAGATATAATCAATTATTTGACTGAGATTTACATATTAGAGTACATATTATGTATATATATACTTTAAGTACAAAATCATAAAACTGACTTTACTTTATTTTCCCTTTTTGATATAAATCTAGTGTTTAGGTAATAAAATATAATTTAGATAATGTTTAGTTACGTAAATGTTTGTTTAACAGTATTTATTAATACTTCAACAACTGGAATAGTTTTAGTGAAGAAAAGTTTGGAGGAAAGCTTTATTTATGCTTCTTTCGTGACTATTTCTTAAGTAACATAAAAATTCACAACACAAATCGCTTTGAATAAGCTAAGAACGCTATGATTATGCTCCCCCAACTAATATGTTGAATACACACAAATCAATACATTTCGAAATGGATAAATTAAGTGTATTGTAATGTAAGAGACCCAGATAATGCAAATCTCTAAGCTTGTGAAATGTCTCAGAATAGTATAGTCTCAAAAGAGTCATTTACATTTTGGTATGGTTTTGATTAGGACGAACGAAGCTAATATGATAGAACCTGATAAATGCATAAATTGCATATTTTGGTAACCATAAAGTGCAGAATGGTTGACGTGCTGTCACAGTGTCACATGAAACCCTAAGACGACATTGCCCATATTCACACCAGAGTTGAGGAAATATGCATCTTAACCATGATCGTGTACCGAAGAAGATTGAGTGAGGTTGGAAGTGGTGTAATTCTCTCCCTCTCGTTCAAGAAAGGTTTTTTAAGGGACAGAGGACGATGAACTTCTTTCTTTCCTCCGGTACGGTGCCGTTTTGGGCTGATTTTTAATGTTTCCGTCACCACGACCACAACCAGTTAAAAGATGCCACAAGGGATTTGTCTTTTTCTTTTCTTTTCTTTTTTTTGTAATGGGAATTAAACCACCTCTCTGGTTGGTCGGAAAGCAAAGGCCTTTTTTGTTATCTGGGGTCGACCGCCTGAAACCGAAAAGTCATCGATCGAGCGAGAGAGATGAGAGATGTGGTTGTTGTCCTTGTCTCACGCTGTCTACTTGCAGCTCCTTTTCTCTCTTCTCTGTTACAGTTTTCGGCTGCCACCGTCGTTCTCAATTCTATCTCCGCCTCTTTTGCTCATCTTCCAGCCAAATTTGGTCAATTTCTCCCCTCTCCTCTCTCTCTCTCTCTCTTTCTTGCTTATCTGAAATGAAGCTGACTTTGATTCATGTTCCTTGTGTATTTTTTTTTTGTATTCTTAGACGGCTCCGTCCCCAAAAACGGAATTTGTGGAGCTCTGTTCGTCGCAGATCCTCTCGACGGCTGCTCACCGCTGCTCCACGCCGCCGCATCTAACTGGACCGTACAGAGACCTAAGTTCGCCCTCATCATCCGAGGCGAATGTTCTTTCGAGGATAAGCTGCTCAATGCTCAGAACTCCGGTTTTCAAGCTGTGATTGTCTATGACAACATCGACAACGAAGATCTCGTCGTTAGTAAGCCTCTTGCCTTTCTTCCTCTCTTACACTCCACTCTTGTCACTTGTTCTTGAGCTACTTCAAACAAAAATTAGTTAAGAAACTTGTTCCAAACCAGGGACCTTTATGAACATCTCTTTGCACAGTGAAGGTGAACACTCAGGACATTACACTTGCTGCTGTCTTCGTTTCAAATGTTGCGGGTGATATCTTGAGCAAGTACGCGAGAGGCCGTGAGGGTGAATGCTGCATTTATCCCCCGAGCAAGGGGAGTGCTTGGACTGTGCTCGCCATCTCCTTCTTCTCTCTCCTCCTTATCATAACTTTCCTCTTGCTTGCCTTCTTTGCACCCAGACACTGGACCCAATGGCGAGGGAGGCACGACAGGACCTTCAGAGTAGATCCAAAGCTCGTCCGGACACTCCCCAGCTTCACCTTCACTCATTCTCCTCCCAACAAATCCGGAGAGACATGTGCCATTTGTCTCGAGGATTACAGATTTGGAGAAACCCTGAGGCTACTTCCCTGCCAACATGGTAAATAACTCCTCTTCTTTTGCTTTCCCACCGTTAATGTCTTCATCGCTGGAGTCATGGAGATGTCACATTTTATGAGATTGCAGCTACTCAAAATTGGATAGTGTCTCATCGCAGAATCTAGGCTAGGCAAACTTGATAATAGTTCAGATTCTAAGTTCCCAAAATTGTTTCTTTCTAGAATACTTGTTTCTGCTTTATGGGTTTTAGTCTACAAAACTTTTCATATCCTGTCAATTCCAATTACACTAGTTTAGCAGTAAATTGGTAATACCCCATTGCTTAGATGGGTCAAAGGTTTGGCCTTTTTGTACGTGTGGGGTAATTCATAGCAGTTGGTTGACTTGAACCACTTGTGCAGCTTTTCACTTGAGTTGCATCGACTCTTGGCTGACAAAATGGGGTACAACCTGCCCGGTGTGCAAGCATGATATAAGAACCGACACTATGTCTTCCGAGGTGATCCCATGAGAATGAAACCTCTGTTTCCATATGTATCCTCAAAGTCCATGAGAATGAAACCGCTGTTTGTGTTGTTGCAGGCGCATAAACGAGATAGTCCTAGAACAGATACAAGTACGAGTAGATTTACCTTTGCTCAATCCAGTCAAAGCCTTTAGATCAATTTGTGGGGGTATAGGGGCTGAACAGCCAGAGATCAGTGCTCGGTTCTGTGGACCAGGTCCAGGTTTGCATCCATCTGATGTTCCAAATGATATTGAATGGTGAATCATGTTGGGATAAGTGTAGGTAAAGCCTTTGGATTTGCCATATTGATGGATACTCTCCTGCGGGTATCCAAAATAAAAAAAAGATCTGTGTTGCTTTGCTTGCCTGATTGTTGTTATTTGCATGTGTACATTCTTTGTGTATGTACATAAAGCTCGGAGTCATTCTAGCTATGTTTTTTCCCATATAAATGATCATTGCGTGTGTGTGAGTGTTGTTGTTTCGTGATCTTTTATCTACGAATTTTATATATCAGTTAATGTTTTTGAGTTAAATAAGATCTGAGTTAGATTATCTGTATCTGTCTCTCCCCCATGAGTTGGAGAAGTCATCATGACAGATAAGGTACAAGATCCAGGCCAATATTTTATGTTATCTTGCTGATTCTAAATGGACTCTCTTAATTTAAAAATATTGAATACGAATTCCCATACATGGTGGAATTGAATCCATTGAACGTGGTTTTGAACTTATTGTCTTATACGTATTTACGTAATATGACAAACAAAGAGAGAAAGAAGAAGACGTCATCGTCCTCATCCCTACCTAATGTCTCATCCAATACAATGACTCCTTCATGGGGTCGTTAGTTGCGCAATTCCATCACCAATGAACTTTGTTTCCATCGACAAGATTGTTTCCACTTCCTTTTTTCTTTTCTTTTATTATCTCATCTGAATTCAATGATCAGGCAACATGAAAAACTTGTGTTTAGGGTCATCAGTCAGTTTGTTTATGGTTGAATTATGGTCATCAAATCAGGAGTACAGTATTAGTTTTTGGGCTTTACATGTTGATATCCACTCTAATTTCTTTTGAGTGTTTTTAAATTAGTTACAAGCGAACACGTTTTAGATGTAGGATTTCACTTGCCATAGCTGTCCAAGGTCTTTAGACTTATCTTTATATATTCTTTCTTGTAGATTTCATTTGCTTGTGTGTAGCAACAAATTTGTGGTGGTTAAATCATATACCATTTACATATCTACTATCTACTATTTATATTGACCATGCGTATGTATAAATGGGAGAAAAACATAACAGGAAAAAATAATAATAGTTTACTTTTTTATATAATAGATTATCCCTTAATTGTCTGCTTTGCGGGTTATTTATTATTCGATGCTCTCTTCCCGAAGCTTCATATTCTTTCTTTTTATTTTTATTTTAGAAGAAGGTAGAGACTAGAGAGGAAGATGTTTCCCTCAGTCTGCAGCTCAAAGGCAGAAGAAGTTGTTACTGTCGATGTGAGCCAAGCCAAGACTCTCCTACAATCCGACCATCAATATCTCGATGTTAGGTGAAAGCCTTTGTCTCATCATCATCACTATATACATACATATATAAATGTGCAAGTACCAATTGGTGAATACCTTGAGGTGTGTTAATTTATCGCACATGCAGGACCGAGGAAGAGTTTAGGAGAGGCCACTGTCTGGCACCTAAGATCCTTAACGTTCCCTACATGCTCAACACACCTCAAGGTAATCAAAATCAAATCAACTTTTAGTTATTATCATCAGTTAAGATGTATGTATATATAAGAACCTTTTGTATGTGTGATATTGATATACTAGGAAGAGTGAAGAATGAAGACTTCTTGGAGCAAGTGTCTTCTCTTCTCAATCCAACTGATGATATCCTTGTGGTAATAATAACTCTTTTCTTCCTCATCACACCCAAAATAAATTACTTTTTGGCCATGGAAGCTCAAAACTTTGCAAGATGGGCGAGTACTTAAATCAGATGGAAAGTCAAAAACATTTAATGTAAATCGATCTTGAAACTAACAAATGATACAATACATACAGGGTTGTCAGAGTGGAGCCAGATCCTTAAATGCCACAAGTGAACTTCTTGCCGCAGTAAGCCATCCCCTATTTACACACTCGGATTATTGTGTTTAAGCAAAGAATCATTCATAATATCTTCAATGTAAATTAGGGTTTCAAGAAAGTGAGAAACATAGGAGGTGGCTACTTGGCTTGGGTGGATCACAGCTTTCCCATCAACAAGGAGCAGCAATCAGCAAACTAAGAGATTGATTCATCCTCTTTTGTTTCTTTTTAAATATAATGCAAACGGTGATGTAATAATAATATCCTAGATATGTGTATCTAGGACTTTCAGTGTGTTGCGTTATCAAATAAAAGCTGTGTTAGTTTATAAGTAACACAGCGATTAGTAAGTAATTATAAATTAAATGGAGTATTTTCATTAAACTTTCCGATGATATCACAAAAGACAAAACGACAAGAAAATAAAACCGAGCTATAGTTTTTGGGCTTTTGAGTAGATATATAAAGACCAAACTAAAAGCCCTTGTCTTCTCTCTAGTCGTCCGGCGATCCTCCGACCAAACGCTCTCTCTCTCTCCTCCGCTGTTTCTCATGGAAGCAACGTCGAAGATGCAGTTGCCGGAGACTTTCCGTAGCTTTTTAGAGGCCAATGGCCTTGATCCTTCAATCTATACCCACGGAGATTCCATTCCACGCTATGTAAGGTAACTCGAGACCACCCCTCCTTTGCTCTTCGCATGAAACGGATTTTGATACTGAAATTCAGAGGCCCGTTTGAAGGTTGAAACCTGGGTTCGAGGGTTCTGTCGAAGAGATTGAATCTGAAATTAAGTGCAAGCTAGAGAAGGTGAACTGGTTACCAGGGTTTTACTCCATTCCTCCAGATGTTCATATAGCGAGATCCAAGGCCTATCAGCAAGGGCAGGTGAGAGAGCAACCGCTAACAAAAGCTCCTCGCTTTATGTCAAGCCGCCTTATACTTCTTCTTTCTTTCAGATGTACGGAATCGACGCAGCTTCCGGTGCTGCTGTTTCAGCTCTTGCTATCTCCTCAGGGGACCATGTCTTGGATCTTTGTGCTGCTCCTGGTAATACCACATCTCTCCTCCACTCACTTGATACGTTTGCTGGCTTTGTATGTCCTGTGTCTGTAACAAGAACCTTTTTCAAACTCAGGTGCTAAACTATGCATGATGCTAGACCTACTGGGTGACAAGGGGACTGCCACGGGTGTCGATGTTGCAAGGCATCGCCTTGCTGCCTGCAGAACAATGCTTCAAAAATATGGGCTTGGTGAAAGGAGCCGGCTTTTTCTTTCTGATGGAACAACTTTCTCACTGCCTCCTACCACAAACCTACCATGTAGAGCCAGCAACACTTTTACATTTTCAAACTCCCACTTGGTATTTTTTAGGCTTTCGTCACCTAATGGTCATTTGCTGTGGTTATATTCAGGCGGGTCATGTGCGGACGATGGCGAAGAAACATTCAAACAGTGGACTTCTCGTAGACCTTACAAAGAAAGAAAACAAGAAGCTAAGGCTAAAAATAAGTTTGTTCTGCCGCAGAATGGACAGACGGAAATTATTTTCTACGGACAGAGTTCTGGAGTAATAGGGTTAAAAAAGAATGAACTTTATAGATCCCCTGACCAAAAGGATTATGCATATTGTGGGTATGACAAGGTAAAGTTGTGATATGCAGATGCAGATACAGTCACTTGAAACTGGCATAAACTAAAGAAGTGGAGTGTGCAGGTTCTTGTGGACGCAGAGTGTACACATGATGGTTCAATCAAGCATATCCAGAAATTTGAGCAATGGGGTTGGACAACGCTGGAACGCCGTGTACTGGATGCTGAGAGAACAGATAGAAACTTGACAGCTCTACAGGTAATAAGACCGTTCGTGTCTCGTGCATCTGTCCTTGTTATTACCTCTGTCGCAATCGATGCCAGGGTCTTTGTTTGCAGTTAAATCTACTGAGAAATGGATTCAGATTGTTGAAACAAGGCGGCATTCTTGTATACAGCACGTGCAGGTAGAATACAATAAGCTATGTCTGTGTTTTAAGCCTTTTTCTATCTTTTATAATGAAGCAGTGATCTAAGTCGTGTAACTATCAGTTTGACGCTTGCCCAAAACGAAGATGTGGTGGATCAGTTCCTTGCTGAAACCTCCTCTGCAGGTACATAAGAGTATAATTTTTGAACAAATTAACAAAAAGTTAGTGTGTACTATCGTCAATAATGTGTCCTTGGGAAAAAAAGGATGCGAAGTTGTTGAGGTCAGATTTGGTTTGAATCCTGGATTTGTTGTTGTTATACATATGGAGGAACCAGTGAGAGAAACTAACAGAGAAATGGGTAATGACGATGCAGAGCTGGAGGAGATTGAGACGGCCAAGGAATGGCCGTGTAGAAGTGGCCGCACTCCAAAAACAGTGCGTTTTGATCCTTCCACCTCAGCAACCAGCGGCCTTTTTGTTGCGAAAATCAGGAAATTGCCACCGAAAGAGGCAGAGAAGAATGAGTTGTGATGCCGCTGTTATCTCACGTGAAAAAGGGTCGTTTGGTTGATGACTCTACTCAAAGTTGGCTACTTTAAGGCTTTATCTTGTCTGTCTGAAGAAGACAAAGCGGATTGCTTAGAACCATTGGTTTGAGGATGTGCCTAATATACCAATCCCAATTCATGAATTGCAGCTGATTTGTATCCACTAGAACTTGCCAGTCCCGTCACTTGTATACTGTCACAATTTTTCTGTGCATATCTGACTGTGAGGTTGAAAACGAAAGAAAAAGGCAACATTCACATTTTGGTGTGTTGGCCATTCAATTCAGAAACCAGTCCCCTTTTTTGGATATGCCTCTTTACACATGGTCATTAGTTACTAAATAGGGAACAAAAAGAGGTATAGATGGAAGAGAAAACAAAAGCAATAACTTGATTATAAGTTTTTTTCGTTTGACCAACTCAAAGAGAGCCAGTTCATAAATTGTTGTACAAAAAGCTGAAGAGCAAAGAAATAATGTAAGAGAGTCATAATGTCTGAGAACCGTTACCGAAGAGCCTCCGGTGGCCAGATCAGGCAATGCTGTCCCTAGCAGCGATCCCGGTGGATTTGTCGATGACTTTAAACTGTGCCCCAAAAAAGAAAACGTCAAAGATGTTTTTTTATGTACCAGACCAAAGCCAGAGGTCTCTGTTTTTGGTAGAGTATTAACATACCTTTGTGAGTTGGGACAGAAAGTGATGGTGTAATCAGCAGCGGAACAAGTAAAAGTGCTCCAAGGGTCGTCGTAAGCGTAGCTGTAAGAGAAGCAAGGTAAGAAGAGCTTCCGTATAGAGGGAGAAGAGAGCCATCGAGTGTTTTCGTTTCTGTTCAACACTCACTCTGCTTCACTCCTCTGTTCAACACTCCGCCTGCTAATTCTTTATACCCCCGCCGTCGGACACGTGGCGCCATTTGCATATTAGACAAAAATTAAAGGCCACTCTCCACCGTCTAGTGACGTGCCCAACTATTAGTGGTGAGTGGACGAAAGTTTTTAGTTTCAACAAAATTACCAAATTATGAAAAAACATGCCCAACCGAAACATGTCTTCTTTGACACGTATAGTCCATCTTTTAGTTTTCTTTTTTCTCCCGATCGGAAAAGTAAGTTTATGTCCAGAAATGAAAAAGGTTCTAACATCAATTATCCATCTAGAAAAGAGGAAATCTAACGAAACATTTAACTGCTGCTATCTTCACAGTCTGTAGACAGAACATGTAAACATATACATTCCACAAAAACACACTATATATTGTTGCAAGAAATATAAGAAGATGAAGAATAAGCAAGTGAGAAAGAGTAATTTGGTGGTAATGATGCTCTCTGTTGTTTGTTGATGAAAGAGTGGTCCTCCCAAGAACAAAAGTCAAGGAAGAATTAAAGATGCAGAAGAAACTGAAGAATTGACATTGGCATCAGCTTTATCTACATAATAATAAGAGACCCCTCGCACAAGCTTTCCTTAGTAGACTTCCACATTCCACTGCTCACTCCTCTTCAATTGCTTCTTGTACTCCAACCAATCGATCCCTGTTCAAAGCCAGTTAAGACCATGCGCAAGAGAGACTTGGGTGGTTCCCAAAAAATGGATAATGAAGATGAAACGAATGTGCGTTTACCATCTTTAGCAGCAAGTGAGACCATGATCTCATCGATACCCTTCTCCATTCCCTTAAGACCACACATGTAAACAAAGGTGTTGTCTTTCTTCAGCAACTCCCACAGCTCTTCTGCATACTCTGCCATTCTTGTCTGTATGTACATTTTCTCTCCCTTCTCGTTCGTCTGCTCTCTGCTCACCGCAAAGTCCAGCCTGAAGTTTTCTGGGTTCTTCTCCTTCATCTTCTCAAACTCCTGTCATTTTTTATCCACACAGGTCAACCAGCTCCTCGTACAAGACAACACTACTTCACCGAGTAAAGTGACTAGGATTACCTCCTTGTAGAGCAGCGAGCTGCTAGTGGGTACACCCAAGAATAGCCACGCCAAACCATTGAACTACATACATACATATATATAGAGAGAGAGAGACACGCACATAATAAAGCCAAACAATGTCAATTGGTGAGTGAGTTACTATGATTGGAAACAAGTGCGTGTCGAAGAGTTTTCTCTTGGTTTCACCTTGTAGTCTTCGTGCTCCTCAAAGAACATTTTCCACAAAAATGATCTGAAGGGAGCTATTCCAGTTCCTGTTCCAAGCTAAGGAAACGGGAAAACAAGGAGTAATCATTACGAGTGTTGATTATGCAACTTGAAAACTTCTTGTCCACATGAGGCCATTATAGTATATGACATACCATGATGATGGTGGCATTTGGGTCTTTTGGCATAAGCATTTCCTTCCCAACTGGTCCAGTGATCTTTGCTTCATCACCCGGCTTCAAGTCACCTGAAATAAACCAAACGCTAAGAAGGGGTTTAAACCGTAATCAAAGCCCATTTCTTGTTCTTCTCCTGCGTCTTACACAAGAAGTTGGAGCAGACTCCCTTAACGAGCTCTCCGCTTTCGTTTGTGTAAACCAGTCTCTTGACACAGAGAGAAACCTGCATAAGAAGCATTGCAGATAAGAGAAGATCAAAGTCTGTATTCGTCTGCATTTTTTACTAGTCAGAGGGAAAGCTTACGGTTTTGGAGTCTCCGAAGTCACCAATGGCACTGCTGGCGATTGAATATAGCCTCAGCTTGTGGGGCTTCCCGTTCTTGTCAATTCCATCTGGAATCACTCCTATCGACTGCCCTTCTCTGTACGGAACCTCACCTAATCCATCATATTCTTTTAGCAAACAGCTCATCCCACAATCCAATCCAAAGGTTTGTCCCGTAATCGTAATATATATGACATGAAACACGATACAAAATGCAATGCACTTGAGAGAAGCGTACCTTCGGTGGTGAAGACGATGTGCCAGGTTTCACCGGGAGCATCATCGCCAGTGATCCTGGTGTTCAAGAGGCATCGACCAGTGTAAGGGTTCTTAGGTTTGAATTTGTTGACAACGATTCCTTCCTCCTGTTTCTTGGACTCCTTCTCTACTTTCACTGGCGCCTCTGTTGCCTCTGTTGTCACCTGAGCCTTCACTCTGCCCCCAATACACGCGTCTCTGTAGCACAGTGTGCTCTGTAGGTGCGGGAGATATACCAATTATGCATGTCAATACTCAATAGAGAGAAGAGAAATCTACAACTTTTTTTGTTGGTCATACTCGGAAACCTGTGATTAAAAGGAACGAAACGATACCTTGTTGAGGAAAATCCTTTGAGGGGAGACGAAGGAGGTTTTGGTTGGGAGAGAAGAGGACTTGGATGAAGGAAAAGAGACTGCGGCACTTATAGCAGCAGCCATGTTTGATCAGTAATGGAAGAACAAGTAGTAGAGATGGGCCTCTGTCTTTCCTCTGGCTAAAAAAAAAGATCAGAGAAAAAAAGGTTAGAGGAAGCTATAATATGATCGCCTTGTGATTGGATGTGTGTAGATTGTGTGAAGGAAAATGCGAGGCCAAGTGTAAGAGGATAAGTCATTACAGCTTATCATTGTCCCAATTTAGCCATTGCCGATTTCATGCGCCAAATTGTCTACATATCACACTATCCATCCAAATAAAAACATGTTCTCAAATCAGTGGCTATTTCCCTCACAATCTGATTGTTACTGGGCTACACAATGGGCTTAAACATTTGACAATGGGCCTCACATGTTAGTCACCTCTCACTTTCTCGTCCATGAGAGACCTTTTTTCTGTACAGAAAATGTCAAACAGAGGGAGAGAGAAGATAAACTACAAAAAAAGCTCCAGCCTTTATTTTCTTGCTTTACACGTAGGTTCTAGGTGGTGGTATTACACAAGAAGGTATAATGCGTTCACTGTTGAAGAAATGAACATAAAAATCGAATACACACAACACAACAAGGTATAATGCGTTTGGTGTTCATGAGACCTTCCTTGTTAATGTTGTCTCCTCATAGACCAGCTTTGATGCCATATTACAGGAATTTGTTCAAATAATCAAATGATATACAGAAAAGATCAAACAGAGAGAAGATAAACTACAAAAAGCTCCAGCCTTTTATCTTCTTGCTTTACACGTAGGTGCTAGGTGGAGGTATTACACAACAAAGGTATAATAATGCGTTCGCTGTTGACGCAATCAACATCAAAATGGAAACAATGAATCAGTTGAAATTGAAACCCCGTGATCCTCTTGACTGATAAAGGTCGAGTCTACCCTTAGCCTCCTGCAACAGAACTTCTAAGCTCTCCAGCTGAGTAACCCAAGACTGCTTGGAAGCCCACTCCAACACAGCCAGAACCTCGTCCTTTGCGAGCTGTTCGCTGTCTGGAACATTGAGTGCTATGTAACATAGGAGCTCCAATGCCGGAATCTGAACGCCACTCTCCCCAAAGTAGGCCAACTGAACCAGATGTTTCCCTCCTCCAGCTTCGATAATACTCCTCGAATGATCTTTGTGCAAGTAGTTCTCCGTGCAGGCGAATTTGGTGAGGGCAACCGCTGCCTCCCCTGTCACTTCGGGCTCTCGTTCGTCGAGAAGCTTCACCAGAGGCCCAATCATCCGTGTCTCCGTTGCTCTGAAAGTTCTAGCAAGGTTCCCGATGGTTCTGATGCAGGGGATGAGCAGCTCGGAATCCGCGATTTCAATGATTCTAAGCACTTGATCAACCACAGACTTGCAGGCCGGTGAATTGGGCTTGAATGCGGAGCGTCTCAGGTCGGCGTCCTGCTCTGCAACGGCCGTGATCTCCATCAACGCCATAGCTGAGTTGTACCTGACCTCCTCGTTGCCCTTTTCTATGAGAAAAGCGAAGCAAAGGAGAGCCCTCGACTCGGTGATGCTTTTGCAGATGGTTGGGTTGCCTTTGGCCAGCTTCCACAGGGCCCTCGCCGCCATCGCCTTGATCTGACACTTGGTCGCTGCGTCTTCCAGCTCTCGAGTCTTGGAGGTCGAGTTCTGGTGCTGCTGTAGAGTGCAAGGGAGCTTAACACCACCGTTGCTCTGGACCACGCCATTGCTCGTCGACTTCTTGGGAGGGTTAGCCCTGACGGCCATGGTGTTGACGACGACATTGTGCATCTGATTCGGCATTTGCTTCCCAGTGGGATGGGGAATGGAGCTCTGATCGTCGTCGGCGCCCTTGGCGGAGGAGGAGTTAGGGTTTTCCTTGGCGAGAACGACGGCGTGGTGAATGGAGGTGGCCTTGCTGTTGGCAATGGCGTACTTGCTGTAGTTGCTGTGTTCTTGGACGGTCTCGAACGCCAGGTGGCCGACGAGGAGCCGGATGGCGTTGTGCTGAGCGAACACGTCTTGGCACTTGGGGTGGTTGGAGACGAGCTCCGAGGTAGCCCAGGCAACCACGGCCTGGACCTTCATAGGTCCTTCCTTGAGGATCTTGCCGAAGACGGAGCAGGCGCCGCCGTGGATCATGTGCTCGACGCTCTCGGGGTCACGACCAAGTAGGCCTAACGCACGAGCGGCGTTCTCCTGGCCCTCCGGTTTGCCTTCCTTGAGCAGCTTGAGGAGAGGGAGCACACCTCCTTCCTCGATGATAAGCTTGGTGTAGCGATCGTTGTCACGGGCGAGGGAGACGAGCGAGGCGGCGGCATCGGAGCGGTCTTCTAGGGATCCGGTGTGGAGGATAGCAATCTGCTCCCAGATGAGGCAGAGGATGGGCTCGTTGGCGGCGATGGGTGGGAGGCCGAGGTAGCCAGCGTCGCCGCGATCCTCGGCCGGAGCGGAGACGCGGAGGAGCCAGGAGACGTCGCCGATGGAGTTCTCCAACTGAGCGGACATCTTGCGGAAGGCGGCGGCGGGAATGATGGTGAAGACGCGCTTCATGAGGCCGTTGGCGCGGCACTTGAGGACGAGGGAGAGAGCCTTCTCGAGCATCTGCTCGGTGTCGTCGATGATCCGGCGAGTGGGACGGTCGTAGAGGTCGGAGCTGGCGCGGGCAGCCTGGCGGAGGAGACCGGCGAGCTTCTCGGTCTTGGCCTTGAGTTCGCCGCACTCCTGCTTGAAGGAACTAGCCTCATCGGCGGCTTTGACCACTTGGTCAGACAGTTGGATCGGCTTTGCTAGGATCTGCTTCACGATGTCCGCCATCGCCCAGATGAGATCACTTTGAAAACTGATTGGATCGGAAATTAGCAAAGTGAATCGAATCGAATCAATCCATGGGGGTGAGAGGTTGCGATGCTGGGCGAATGAATCGAAGAAGAATATGTCAAACGCGGCTGTTATTGCCGCTGATTACTGTCAAAGTCGCGTCGTTGCGTTGTTGTTCCGACCGAAATTACCAATTTACCCTTCCTTTCTCTTCTGACTTTTCCGCTCTCTGGGGGCATATGGCTCTGATGGAGTATATACTACTACTAGTCTACTACAATCAGTGTCTTTCTTTTTTACTTCCTTTAAATTTCTAAATCAAGCCTATGGTGGAATGTGGAAAATCATCAAATCTTAGTTTTATCGGTTAGGTATATATATAAACTTGACCACGTCCATTTACACTCGCATAACATAGAAATTGCATATGTTAGACTACTACTGTCATCGCCGCGATATTAATTTTTATTTGTTTTTTAAAAGAATTCGTTGGAAGGAGGGTAGAGCCACTCAGATCCTGGCTGGAGGATCATGCAAGACAATAGAAAACGGGTGTCTCTTGGTTTGGTGCTCTCTCTCTCACACAATAACATTACCAGAAGAATGGGAAAATTAAAAAAAAAAGGGGACAAAATATGAGAGAATCAAATTACAGCTGGAATCTATCTTTCTTTGTGCCCCTGCCCCCCCCAAATAAAATTGGACATGTTCGAGTCAGAGAATGCCACGTGGCGATCCCATAACTTCCTGCACCTGGTGACCCAAAAAAAGGAGTTCTCTTGATGGTATAGATTTGAAGGGAAGGGATCACCACTCGCACTGTTTCTTTGGTTTGGCTGCTTCACACAACAACCAAACTAGTTACTTATCACTACATACAACCTCCCCCCAAAAACCCACTTATCGTACAACCAACATTAAATACATATATATATTGATAAGACAATATCACATCCCAACAACAAATTACATTTCCCTGTGTCCCCATACTCCTCTTCTTCTAGTAAATACCATTTTAAACTACCGAGGATTCCTGTTGCCTGCAGGGCTTAGAACTCTCTGCGAACTTATGCTCGCTGTTCTTAGTAGTCTCCTGAACTCGTGCAGGCTTATCTTCCCGTCTCTGTCTATGTCTGCTTCATCCAGTAGTGGATCTATTGAGCCTCTTAACCCCGTGTGCTGATGAATTCACCCAAACAAATACACTCTTCATTTTTCTATTTCATCTACTCAACAAAAGAGAATTAGAGATAAAACCTTACCATTCGAAGCTCCTCAGGCGTTATGTACCCATCTTTGTCTATGTCGAATTTCTCAAAAGCTGCTCTTGATCTTAGCTGCCATTTCTCTGAATCATGCTCTTCCAATTGGTGAACATGTAGTGCTGCTGCTACAAACTCTGTGAAGTCCACTAACCCATCTGTGTTGCTATCAATCTGTGTCCACCAAAGATACAACAATACAAAGGCCTCAGATAACATAGATAGAGCATCTCTCTTTGATCAACAATATATCCCCCGAGATGCAATTGCAATCGAACAAGATTCAAAACAAAATTGTAACTACCGCTTGAAGGATCTCAGCAACTCGTGAATCCTTCAGTTTCCAAGGAAGATCTTTGGCAAGTGCCTACAGAGAAAGACAGATGCGATATTATCTGATCATGCAAACACACTATTAGTTAGTATTCTTCGTAAAGCATTTTTCTCATAAACTTCAGTTACCTGTCTCATCTCCTCAAGACTAATCACACCGTTCTTATCCACATCAATTGCATCAAACTGATCTCTCAGGTCAGAAATCTCTGCCTCGTCAAGTGTGCTAGCAAGCGCCTGCCAGCAAGGAGACACAGAGCATAAGAGACATTTTCTAATCTCTCTGTTTTATTTTTTTTTCTTACATCTTCCTCGTTCGGCTTACCCGTAAAGCAAACTGCTTTAGACGGCTGTATCTCACAAACTGACGCAAGTTGTTCAGAACTGAAATGTCGACAGGGATATCAGTGGCGTTCCCTCCTTCTCTAACCCACGCATGTGCTGCAAAGGCAAGAGACAAAAGAGTATTAGTCTAAAAAATCGGTTGCAGATGATAAAAAAAAAACCCCAACAAGTACTCAAAAGCAAGGACCACATACACAGGGCTTGTGCAGCAGTTAGCCGTGCTCGTGGGTCTTTTACAAGTAACTTTTTAACAAAATCTTTCGCGCTGTCACTTATAGTTGACCATGGTTTGCGACGGAAGTCAGGTTTGTTCCTTAACACCTACAGACAAAATTAGTAAGAGGTTGTTACGAAGTCAGAAAGAAAAAAGAATCTATATATAGAAATCAAATGAAACGATTTTTCAACTGCACCTCCTTAAATATACCGTCCTCTGTCCTATCCCAGAAAGGCCGCCTTCCACAGAGTAGAATATACGTAATAACGCCAATGCTCCACACATCTGATTCAGGCCCTGATCTGCGCTTTAGTACTTCGGGAGCAACATAATACGCACTACCAACTATGTCATGGAACCTTTTCCCTGAGAAAGATTGAGTTGCTGATCACACAAATCACCAGAATTGGCTCTACCGCTTAGTTTGTGTGGATTTTGATAGCTTCTACTTACCTGGTTTAATGAAATCCGATAAACCAAAATCTGTAGCCTTTAGAGGCGAATCCATTTTAGCTGATTTGAACAAAAAATTCTACAAGAAAATGGAAGAGGAAAGAAGCAAACCAGAAGGTTATATATATTACACAGAAATTGCGAAGGAAACTACCTCAGCTGATGTTCCTTAAGAGTTAGACAAGAGAAGGTACCTCTGGTTTCATATCTCTATGTACAAGACCGTGTAGATGACATTCACCTGCGACTTTGAGCATCTGCCTTACGACAACCGCTGCATCTTTCTCGGAGTAACGACTATCTTTCCTGGAAAAAGAAAAGGAAGAAAAGCGTGACTACAGAGAATGAGAGGTGTGGGTAATTAGTTGTGACAAAACTGAGAGTAGAGAGTGGAGAGATGATGCTAACTTGGATAAAATCCGATCCAGCAATTCGCCTCCCTCGCACAACCTAGAGTAAGGCAAAGAGTCAAATGTGAATGCTGGATAGAGTACTAGTGTCGTTGCATAAAATGAGGGCAGAAAGAAAAAAGAGTGGAAGGAGACTCACTCCATAACTATATACACGTAGTCTTCGTCCTCAAAGGCATTGTAAAACTGTACAACGTTCTCGTGGCCTGAAAGAGCTTTAAGTATCTGAACCTCTCGCTTCACGTCCTCAACCGCAATAGGAAGAACCATCTGTGAGCCCAAAAAAATGGTGAGTGAGACCCAAAGCAGGGAGTACGAGGCAGTAAACAATAGAACCCAAGTTGCAATGAAGAAGGGAAACAGAGAAAGCAGCAAAAGAGACCAAGAACACTGGTAACTGAATCGTGGCATATATTACAAAACCCAGTTGGGATTGGGAATCAAATGGAGGAAAAGCAATCGAGTTGATGATACACATTCGAAAAACCGATCTAAAGACCGGTGCTTTTAGGGAGAAAAAGGAAGAGGAATCCTTGTTATATACATTTAAAAACCCCAACTTTAATTAATGTGAAAAATCTAGAGATTGAATAGTAGAGGAAAGGAGAAAGTCAATCGAAAAACAGAGGAATCAGATGATTCGAAAAGGGGGGGAATGAATCCCAACAGAGACCCTAAAACCTGTGGGATGGAAAGAGCAGTTAGGAGTGGTAATAATAATTACCTTACTCTTATCGAGTCTCTTGACGGCGACGCGATCGCCATTGCCCTTGTCGATGGCAACATAGGTATAGCCGAATTGACCATGACCGAGCAACTTGCCGATATTATACTGATCGTGGAAATCTTTGGCGTAACCAAAGTCGGTACGCTTGCCGCATGGGATGGAGCCGGTTCTCCGCTTGGTGGTAGAGGGCTGATTCGAAGGGGCCTTGTTCTTACATCCTCCTTTAGCCTTGTTGTTGTTGTTGTTGGCCTGACTACTTCTTCTGCTGCTGCTGCTGGCACCGGTCACTCTTATGGCCGAGAAACACACACCCATGGCTTTCACCTACAATCCCAGACCGATTCAAGAAGAGATGACTGTCGAACATGGATTTGGGATCCTTGAGAGAGAGAGAGAGAGTGGGAGATTTAATAAACAAACAAAAAACAAAAAAGAGAAGAAGAAGAGAGGAAGGAGAAGAGGGTTGAGTTGGTCAAACCCAAAGAGCGAGTGAATGACGAAATATCCTTTGGACTTTCCTCCCCCTCCTTGGCCTTTGCCTTTTCTTCTTTCTTTCTTTTTTTTTCTTTTTACTAGTATAAGAGGATACATACACTCATACCATCTGGGATTTTTTTACTGCCCTTTATACATTGACAGTGATGGTGATGGTGTGAAAGCCAGGACTTATCGAAGCTCCTTCCATGCGGGTCCCCGACAGCATCCTTAAAGTCTTCACACTCTGAAAACAAAAAAAATCAGTTGGACGAACATTATAATTGCCACGAAATTATGCACAACATTTATTACTTTCGTAACCAACTCTATGGAGTTCTCCAACTCTTTGCCTAGCCTAGCCTTTATTCCATCCATCCATGTCGCCTTCTCCAACTCTTTGCCTCAGTAATTTCATCTCTCTTTATTTCTGAACTACATATCCAGTAATGTCATCATATTGAAACTAAGTAAGCAACCTTTGATTTTCTGCTGATTTCTTTTGGTCTACCAAGTTGACTTGGTCTTTTCAAACAAGTTTTTTCTTTTGGTTTGAATACTAGTAAACTTTTTATATAATGCGTATACGTTTCGTGTTTTCAGTAGCTAGCTCTAATGAGTTCTTCTTAATCAAAGACATATACACGGTGAATTGTGTTTCGGGAGCGATCTAACAACAAACGATCATTTCTTTTTTCTCTCAAAAGGGGTGACGGTGAATCACTTTCACGTGCCGCGCCAACGCACATCCGTATTCCAATAACTCTTGAACTGCTACTATCATATTAATATATTTTAATTATTACTATATTCGATGAAATTGTTGAACAAATAAATATATAACTATATGAGAAAATCGATGTATGTATTAGTATGATGATGGGAGGCACTTATTACTGAGCAGTATGAATCTGAATTGCTTTATCTTTTTTTCTGCTTTTCTTTTTCTATATAGTTTGTCTAGGCAGAAAAACGTGTGCCATGTTTTAGCCTAAACAAATACCATATACCTAACATATATATATATAAATAAATATTAATTACAGATACTGGGCCTTTCTTAAGAGTTTTCTTATCACTAGTTAGCCAACCTGGCTTCCAGGCCGCTCCATCTTTAAGGCCTATCGTGAGCTAATATTGTTAATGGATTTATTTGGCATTGACAAAAACCATATGAAAGAGGTCTATCATTTTCTGATTTTACGCATGATTTCCCGCCTAGTTGAACCGGTCCTGTCTTTATTTGTTTTATTTGTCAGAACATTAATAATCCCAGAAGCTCCTCTTTTCAGATCTATACTTGTAATTAAACCCCATCCTCTACAAGGGCAAAATCAGGAGCAACCATATGTCTCTCACCAACAATCTCTTATCACCAAGTAAGTTGCATTATTTCTCTCTTCCTCAGTGACCGCATGCATTTCCGCGTTATGTCTCTGGATTTTTACACTAAAACATGCAACTTGCAATGGCCATAATTGGATTTCTTTGTTGGAAATCATATAATTTGCCCGTCCAATCTATTTATGTATTACTGAAGAAAAAAAATCTTATAAATCTCTTTTTTCTCTTTTTATAAAATAGTATTTTCATAAACTAAATGCATCAAACTTGAAAAATGCAACTAGACATGAATTGGTCAACAACGTCGCCAATGCCGTTACCGTCCGTGACGCCCCTCCACGTCGACTCCTTTACTTTTCCTCCGGCTGTTACTTCGCCCGCCTCCTCTAAAAAGCTATTCCTCGGTGGGGCAGGTTAGCATCAAAGTCGCACGCCAATTATTAGGATTATGTATTAACATATTAATTACGTGTGGATAATTAACTTGCGCATGCAGGGGTACGAGGGCTTGAGATTGAAGGCAAGTTCGTGATTGTGACGGTCATCGGAGTTTACCTCGAGGCTATGGCAGTACCGTCCCTCTCCGTTAAGTGGAAGGGCAAGGATGCAAAGGAGCTAACGGAATCCGTCGCTTTCTTTCGTCAACTCATCACAGGCAGGCACAAACTTTTTAATTAATATTTTACGTGGAACTTTACATCACTTTTGTATCTCCTTCACACGATTTGCGTGTTGTGTATGGTTACATTTGTAGCTTCTAAGCTGATACGTAGTTACGTCTTTGTTTAATTTTCTGGTCTCTTGTGGGAAAAAGGTGTGTTTGAGAAATTCATAAGGGTGACGATGAAAGTGAAATTAACGGGGACACAATACTCGGAGAAAGTGGTTGAATATTGCGAGGAGATCTTGAGATCGTCAGGGAAATACACGAAAACTGAGGCCAAAGCTATCGACAGATTCTTGAAGGTCTTCAGAGACCAAGATTTCCCTCCAGGCTCTTCAATCCTCTTCGCCATCTGCCCTAAAGGCTCTCTCGCAGTGAGTGAGCTTCTTACTTCATTTATCAAATTTCTCCAAAAATACGAGTGATCAAGGAATGAATGAGTGTCTTTCGTGTGTTGTGTAGATTGCGTTTTCGAAAGACGAGAAAGTCCCGAGAAGTGGAAATGCTGCAGTGATCAAGAATACGTTGTTGGGTGAGGCAATAATAGAATCTATGATAGGAAAGAATGGTGTGTCCCCTGAAACTAAGAAGAGCCTCGCACAGAGATTCTCTAAGCTGATGAACGTCCAACACAGAGAAGCCAACTCATTTGCTACTGAGAATTAAAGTACTATTTGCAGTGATCAAGAATAATGATGATTCCATCTCCTTACTTTTAGGCTTTTAGACCTTTCACTTACTCACTCCAATAAACGTCATGTGTCTTCTGGCAGGCCATTGAAAGTTAGTATTAAATTTGTTTATCTTCTGTAGCAAAGTATGAGATGAGACTAAAAGGCTTGGAATAACTAAGCCGCATATCAAAATATCAAAATATCATTATACAAAATACAAATCTCACAATGAAAAAGAAGAAGTCAGCAGAGTGTATGAAGTCATGTTTTACAGGGAATGTATTTATTTTGTGGTATTTATAGTCTAGATAGTTTTGCAAAAGTGAAAAAGGATTTTGTTTTATCTTTGGGGTTAGGAAATAGTATCGTAGCTTCTTTTCTATTGTTTGCTAGACCATAGTTTTGGTATAAAAAGAACAATAACGTGGGTTGGCCATTACCGAGACTATGGGCTTTTAAATTGATGCGCAATAAGGGACGTCAAGGCCCATAATCCCCCGTCCAAGGAGAATGCCCCCAACGGCTAGTTTGTGAAACGGCTCCTTCCATTCCTGTACGAGAGAGAGTAGTCCCAACGGCTAGTTTATTTCAAAACCCTATTCATCCATATGCCCTGGCCTTTAAATACTAACGACGTAGCAATCGACTCACCAACTTGTCTATTTCTCTCATACCGCTTTCTATTGTGGAGATCAATTTTCCCAGAAACTAATCTTCAGATCTAAGTCACGATGGAGACACCATCATCAACGAGAAGAGTGACGAGGTCCCAGACCCGCTCTGCCATGAAAAGCTCCGCCACCAATCATCTCTTATCATCAAGTAAGGCTCCATGTTTCTCTCTCACTGGATCGATTTCCCCCAATTTTATGTATAACTAAGCTGATGGTCTGTTTTTTTCTCGATATTCCCCTAGAGAAAGCAGAGGAGTCAATACAAAGAAACGGCGCAAAATCGAAGCAAGAGCGGTCAGCACTGTTCGACATAACCAACGACTCGCCGATCGTAGGGCTGGCGGTGCAGACTCCATCTTCAGGAGTTGTGGGGAAGAGGAACATGAGTAGAATCAAGAGCACTCCTGGATCTGGCGAGGCTCTCTTAAGAGGCCAAGTCAAGAACCTGCTGCAGAAGGTTGAAGAAGCAGCGGATCTCACCAAGATCTCAGTCGAGTATCGTCCTTTCATCCATCTCGTAAATTCTCCCATGGGACTTCTCGCCCCGACTCCGGCCAACACGCCCCAAGTTGTCGACTCCCTGCAGGTTGTGATCACGTCTCCGATTTCTGCTGAGGATGAAAGCAACGTGTTTGAGGAGAAACAAGAGAGCTTGGACTTGTTAGAGAAGAGCCCGAGCGTAACACGGTCACTGCTGCTGGACTTCAGTGATAAATCAGAGCTATGGGAGAGCTCGGACTGCTCCTCTGTGGTGACTCAGAACCCAGAGGATGATACCTCCTCGGTGTGGTCGATGCAGGTCAATGCAAGTACCGAAGACGAAGAGGATGATGAAGACCAAGTAGCGTGTTCATACGTGGAGGAAGATGAGGAGGCAGCAGATGGAGGGAGTGTGGTGGACGGTTTGTGCGAGGGAATGAGGAAGATGAGCTTCGCAGGAAAGCACACTCGATTTGTGTACGACAGTGAAGATGAAGAGATTGTGGAGGCCAAAGAGCAGTCTCCCGGAGTCTTGCGTTTGAAAGGCTTTCCTACCCCAAAAGGAAAACATGTCAGATTTTCCGGCGACGAATGATACAATCCCCCATTTTCGAGAGTTTTGACAAAGCCTCAAATGTCTCCACTTTCCTTTTTCCCGGAGCTTCTGGTTCTCGTGCGAACCTTGTTATTTTCCAATAACTAAACTGTAATCCCAATTATGACGTTTTCTTTTTCAATCTTATCTTTGCTTCTTCTTCTGTGCTAACCCGTTTGAATCAAAAACCCAAATCACGATTACAATTACTTGTAGCAACCTCTTACAAATTAGTCTTGAGTTGGCTTATGGTGACTGTTCATCGACTCTGTGATAAAGAGAGACTCTTCGGTTCTTATCAACAAAAACCACTGTACTTGGTCAATTCCAACTAAATACAAAATGAATCTATTTTATTAATTACAGTATACTGGATGTCCATGAGCTGTATTTTTCTACATAAAACATCACACAATTGACAAAATACATGTCCTTGTTGTGTATATATAATTAAACCATCAAAATATGTAGGATGCTCATCTCAATTAGCAATATCTCTTTCAAATTGGTATTGGCCGGTGAGTCGGCTCAATGAAATGTATAAATACGTGTTTACTTATATACAAGTCTTTTCTCTATAATATATATATAAATTTTGGCGAAAACTTGCACATGTGAGAGCATGTGAAAACAACAGACGTCGGTAAAGACAAAGACCCGCATCCTCTATTTATTATGTAGCGGCGCCTCAAGACAAGTCCTTCCGACTCTGTCCCGTCTTGTAAATCCATCCATCGACACACTTCTTCCCCTGCCCATTGGATCGTTAAGTACGTTGCGACTACCAATAGAAGGAAAGCAAATAAAATAAATTTTGTTTTGCTAAAAGAAAACGAGCCACCTAACCAAAAAATGCTTTAAATGGGCTATCTGCAACCGAATGAGATATGGTCTTCAATTGTCCCGACCATGTTATAAACACACACACACACTCATTGAATGTACCATTCACCGATATCTGAACTTGACCGGCCTTGGACGATTTTTATATCTTTGAAATTGGAACTTGGAATAAGAGATAAAGAAAAAACAAGCAAAAGACAAAACCAGTCGATAATAAAAACTGCGCCACTCTCTATTCGATCATTAGATTCTCGTGTATAAATAAAACCCCACATGCGCGACAGCTGAAGAGGACGACACACATCATCATAATCAACCTCTTTTTGTTTTTGTTTTAATGAAGACCAAGAACTCCGGCGCCGGATTTTGTGTCCCCCGTGTAAAAACCAGCTCATCAAGAACCACCAGTGATCGGGAGATCAGTGTCACTCCCATGACTCTCCTTGACCGTTTTCGTGAAGCCGTTCTCCGCCTCATCATGATCTCCGCAGTCTCCAAGTCCACGCCTCGCCGCCGTAACAAACAGCCGCCGACTACAGTCCGGCGCCAGAAGTATAACCCCACCGATACATATCACAGCGAAGCAGTGGCCGACTGTATCGAGTTTATCAGAACCAACAAGGCCCTCGACGTTGAAAACGGCCGCTAACGCCGTCACTCATTTCAATTAATTGTTTCCTCTCTTGGTTCAGCTTGTGTTCTTGTTAAGATGTATAACGGTCATCGATCGGTTTAATTAGTAAAATCATAAGTAGGTGGGTGGAATAAAATGATGTACAAAAAAACGAGGTGGGAGACGAATAAAGAAGTTACCGTGTATATGTCTTGCTTAGTATTCACCATTTTTAACAAGGTATGAACAAATCAACTACATATGAGTAGTAAGTATCCTGTAAAGTTGGTTTTGACTGTCAAGAAATGGAAAAAATAGACATCATCCATGTTTTGCCGGCGAATAACACTTAACGACATAATAAAGACACATCAACTTCAAATTTCGTAGTGTTTATTTTGTAAATACACCTTAACTTCGAATGTACGCAAATATACTCAGTTATCATGTAGCTATGTTTCAAAGTAAGTTCTAGAAAGAAGAAAAAATTGGACTTTTGCAACAAGTTGAACCTGTTGATGGTCAAGTCAACGATCCACTAAGGCCTATTATTTGGAATGGAAAGTGCATCGCCTGGGCCTGATATTACTTACCGGAGAGCCCATACTCCAAATTTTGGCCCAAATCGAGAATCGTTGGCATCAGCCAGTCAAGGCGGTGGATGACGTGGATCCAATCGAAGCCCCTGTTAGGGCTTCTGGAGCGAATATACCGATCACCGGCGATCGTGGTCGAAGCGTCGGAGGGATGGTTGGTGAGTGTCATGAGATGTTCCGTTGGGCGGTTTGAGGGTGAGCTGAATTGATTGTGTCGATGGTGGAATTTGCAGGGGCGCAGCCTGAGAGGGAGGACCGAGTTTCTCTGGAACTCACTGAAGAAATTATACAGAGCATGGAGCCTGGCGCCGTTTTCAGAGACTATGTGAGGGTTGATTTGTGCCATCTCTCTCGCTCAATTTCAGTTTAAGTGATAAAAGTTATTGGTTTTGCAGAATTGCAGGATCAGCTCGATTGACTTTCACAAAACTTCCAGTTATATGGTGACGGCTAGCGACGATGACTCAATTCGTCTCTACGATGTTGCCACCGCTACGTGAGTTTCATTCTCGAAAAACGTTGCCTTCCAACTTCGTTTTCAGTGTAAAAAAAAAAACAAGGTCTTTACGTTTTTGTTTGGTCAGATGTCTGAAGACGATTAACAGCAAAAAGTATGGGGTTGATCTTGTTTGCTTCACTTCGCATCCTACCACTGTCATCTACTCTTCCAGAAACGGATGGGACGGTGAGCCTTCTTACTCCTAAATTCATACGTCTACGCTCTCATTCCCCTTTCACCTAATATCTCTCTCGATTTCTGCTTAGACTCTCTGCGGCTTCTCTCGTTGCACGATAACAAGTACTTGCGCTACTTCAAAGGACATCATGACAGGTTTATTTTTTTCTTTTTTCTGCTTCTTCTTCTTGATCAACTTTTGTTTTTCTTCTTAGTTTACCGGATGGTGTTAACCTCTTTCTTTTGTACACAGAGTTGTTTCCCTTAGCTTGTGTTCTGGTGGGGAATGTTTCATCTCCGGCTCTCTTGATCGAACTGTTTTGCTTTGGGATCAAAGGGTCGACAAATGCCAGGTAGATTACCCATTTTTGACCCCTCCGCGCATATGCCACCGTCTTTTTGTCATTGATCATCTTATGTAACTGGTCATTTTGTTTAACCATAGGGTCTCTTACGAGTTCAAGGAAGGCCTGCTGCAGCATATGATGATCAAGGGTTAGTTTTTGCAATTGCCTTTGGTGGCTACATCAGAATGTTTGATGCCCGTATGTATGATAAGGTTTGTTGTTGACAATAGTGGTCCTGCAGTGAATTTTTCAGCTTGAAGGCCAGCTGTATTCACTTAAGCTTATTTGACATTGAACATATATCTTTCTCTTCTTCTGATTTGCACAAGTTTGCTTGGACAGGGTCCTTTTGAAATATTTTCCGTTGGTGGTGATCTTTCTGAGGCAAACGTTGTGAAATTTAGTAATGATGGAAGGCTCATGCTCCTTACAACCATGGATGGTCATATTCATGTGCTTGACTCGTTTCGTGGAACACTTGTAAGGGTTTACCTTTCTTTGCTTGTATCTTCTCATGACCAGCATACATACATAAACTAACGTATCTAATCGAGTTCTTTTTTACTTTTTTTTTTGTGATGGTACACATTGCAGCTATCCACATATAGTGTGAAACCAGTAGCTGAAGAATCTACGTTGGATGCAACCTTCAGTCCTGAAGGGATGTTTGTTGTTTCAGGTAGCCCTGAGTTTTACCTGATCCAAATGATGCATCCACACTTGCTCTATTTAAAGAAAAAGAAAAAAATAAGCCGTCTCATTTGTTTGGTAGGTTCAGGAGATGGCAGTACCCATGCATGGAGTGTGAGGAGCGGAAAACAGGTTGGACTAGAAATGCAACCGTAGTTGTTCCCTGGAAACTCTAGCCAATTATGGTTTGGTGTTAATTTTGGATTGTTCGTGTATGTATGTTGTAGGTTCATAGTTGGATGGGTAATGGCAGTGAACCCCCAGTCATTAAATGGGCGCCAGGAAGTCCCATGTTTGTGACAGGCTCTTCCGAACTTGCTTTTGTTATCCCTGACTTGTCTAAGTTGTCAGCTTATGCCACACGGAAATGAAGATCAATCAGAGACTTAGGGAGATTTTCACAAGCTCTAGGCTTTGCTTCTTTGCTGAAGTTGCTCGTCTCTTCAGACTGTGCTGTAGGTTATGCCTGTAACTTTTGTATTCTAAGGATTATTATCAACTCTTCTTGTTCTACATACCCTATAAAACCAAGTTTACAAGTTTGATTTTTTCTTCCCCGCAATGTAAAGAAGAGTGATCATAATACTGCGATCGTGGGCTCGAAGTTATTATACTGGGCTATCACGATGTTTTAGGATAGTCCAATGAGGCCCAAACTCCGAAAGAAAGGTACTTTAGTTATTACAAGAAGAAATCTGTTTAGGGAAACTTTAGTGCCAAACTAAACAGTTCCCCGAATCGTGTTCGCAAGTGTACGGATCGCGTGTTAATCCAAAAGCAAACGACCTGTTTACACGTCGAGTCAACCCGACCCGACTTGGTTCAAATCCGTTGATCGGCCTCCCGAAATCTCCGGAAAAAGTTCATCTGTAACGCCAATTCTGGGTTTGTCATTTGATTTCCTGAGTTTTTCTTCTTGTTATCGGTCGCTTATTTTTGAGAATACGGTTTTGGAACGTGTTTGGCAATTGACCGCTTTGCTTCTTGAAGGTTTGAGTCAATCCCTTTTTGAATGTTTTTCTTAGGAAATTTCTCCAATTTCGCGTGCAGCAGCCGCCATAGTCCAATATCCTAAGAGATTCGAAAACATTAACTTGGATGTCGTCATGCTGTTTTCCTCCCATAATGTTCCCTGATAGTCTTGATAAGTTGTATTCTGTTTGTGCCTTGTTAGCCTAAGCTGTTGCCTTTTTGTAACTCGAGTTTCAGGGACAAAGTAGATAAGCCTATGGCTGCAAAGCAAGAGGTTTCTGCGTCAAGTTTAGAATCTAAGATCATTGAGGATCATGATGTCTGGATGCGAGCGATGGCAAGGAGCCGGTCCAACATCAATATTCTACAGGGCAGATTCGTAAATGTTGAGGAAACTGCTCTAGCTTCCAAGGAAGTTTCAGAAATGGAGATTGAGTTTCTCTGGAGTCGAGTGAGAACCGCAACTGCGTTATTGACCTACCTGAAATCAAAAGCAACAACTGTTGCTGCTGCGGATTTTTCCCAGCTATCACTTGGAGGAACTGACCAGCTCGAGGGTGGACTTGTCAGTACTAGTAGTTGCTTGCCCGATTCTGGATTGTTTGAGATCGTTGCTGCTGATCCTCCAAGGATGGAGACTTGTAGCATGAAACAAGAATCAATAGATGAACATGATGGGACTTATGTCACTGAGATGCTAAAGCATGTCGAGACGGTTACAGGCGTAATGGAGTCTCTGGCTAGGCGTGCTTTAATCGCCGAATCCGAAGCCGCAGTTGAGAAAGGCAAGGCTCTTCTGAGTCAGGAAGAACTTCAAAGAAAGGTTGGCCAAATCAAGAACATGTCCATGAAATTAGACGACATGGAAAAGTTTGCTCTTGGGACCACTAGTATTCTCGGTGAAATGCGCCAGAGGGTTGATGATTTGGTCCAAGAGACCTCTAGACAGAAGCAAAGAGCTACGGAAAATGAGCAGGAACTCAGTCGTGTCAGGAGAGACTTTGAGTCGCTTAAATCATATGTTACAAGTCTCATCAGCGTCAGAGAGACACTCGTCTCCTCGGAGAAGCAGTTCCAAACAATCGAGAGACTTTTTGAACGGTGAGTTCTATGCACTTTCCATCTTTTATTTTCTGAAGGAAAAAAAAGAAGCACACCTTACCTTGCGGTTTTTTCCTTGGTTTACTGACAAATCATCATTTCATCTCTATAACTAGGAACTTTGATCACCATTAAGCCATAAATCTCAAAACTGTTACTTCACTTGTCTTGGAACGTTTCCAACTCTGCATTCATGGCTAGCTTGCTTATATGGGTTATAAAACACAAGTCATCCTTGGGATTGGAGATAATATCGCCATTCTCGTAGCTCGTTTTAGGTGTTTGATAACGAATAGTCCCGAAAGCTTCGTCCTTAGTGTGTGTGGTTAGGAGTCATATTTACTGTCCTATCTGTGATTGTGAGTTCATGGGTTGTCAATGTTGATGAAGCAGGCTTGTTGCGAAGACTACGCAGTTGGAAAGCGAGAAAGTGCAGAAAGAAGCAGAGGTTCAGAAACTAATGGAAGAGAATCTAAGACTGACGGCTCTTGTGGACAAGAAAGAGGCGCAGCTTCTGGCCATGAATGAGCAGTGCAAAATGATGGCCCTAAGCTCCATATAATGGTTAGAGATGTGAAAAGTGAGAGATTTCTCTCTTCCACATGTAACATAAAAGAAAACCTCATTTGATACAACCCGCCGTTTTCTTCCTTGTTTGTATGATACCAACAAAATATTGGTCGTGTAAAAAAAAAACAGGAAAAAAGGAGAAACTCCATACATATGTGATTGTAGATTCCTCTGCACGTTAAATACATTGTGGTTTGGCTTGCTCCAGGGTCTAGGGTTTTAGGCTTGATAGGATGGTTGATACTAGAGAGAGGTTTGGTCGGACCGGTAATGATTGGTGGCTGAAAAGATGCGGCTGCACGAGACTGTATGGGCTTTCTGTTAGATTTCCGTTAATGGGGTTTGTCGGTAATACATCATTGCTCTATTTCTTTCATCCACAGAACATGAGGAGCCGTCGTTGCCCATATTTCTCTTCAGCAAATTGAAATTCCCAACATTAATGATATATTTATATTATTATATACGTGGTACATGTAATTACTTGGGTCAGCACTACATGATCTTGATTAATCAACGAAAACATATGCATGGGGAACTCAATACTTCATTTTGTCACACAGATTGATGAAGCTGCCAAAAATGTATATAGTTGCGTTTGATTACATATATTCAAATATTATTAATATATATTCCTTATTCAGGTCTAATAGGGAAAGTGTTGCACATGGCGAGTCCCATACATCGAAACAATATGATATAATTCTCTGTGTATGTGGGTGCAATTAACATGTCCATATACATATATATATATATAAACATGTGTGTCTCTGCGTATAAAAATGAGTCGGCACCAACCATCTCATTATCCATAAGCCAAGAAACACAGAGAGCCAAAGAAAAAGAAGGATCTTTGAGATATGGGAGTAGAAAGGGGAAGTGGTAAGGGTCTGAAGCAGATGCTAAGGAGATGTTCGAGTTTAGGAAAGAAGGAAAACGTCAACGTTAACTTTAACGGCGTACCCAAAGGTCACTTCGTCGTTTACGTTGGTCACTCGAGATCCCGGCACGTCATTCCTATCTCCTTCCTCACGCACCCCATCTTCCAGGTACGTACAGTTTCCATCTATACATATAAGCATCTCGCTGTCACTTCATATATATGTGACGACGCTACTCGTGGATCAGATGTTGCTGCAACAATCTGAGGAAGAGTTTGGGTTCTACCAAGACAATGGCCTAACCATTCCTTGTGATGAACACTTCTTTCTCTCTCTCATCTCTTCCGTTGATCGGCCTTGACAAGACAAATATGCTCATGCTCCGTCTCGCGCAATCGTGTCTATGTAACTACTTGTGTTTATGTATATATTCTCTTCCTTAAGTCTCATGTATTATTAATAGTTCATGTCATTTGAGAGGAGTAGAATTTACGTTACGTACCTACTACTTCTTTTAAACCTCATCCCATTTGATATATTCTAAAACCTAACCAAAGCTAGTTGTTCCGCTTGACGGAGTGAAGCTAACCAAGGACAGATCACACAAGTACATTGCCTATCCATTTCATTTTTGTACATTTCGATTGGACCCCGGATATTTTGTCCTTTTGCAATTATCTCTAACATCAACAGATTTTCGCCCTCGACACCCATGGACCTTTCTTCACCAGATACTATAGAGAGGGTCACATATACCTCTCAACACACGACCAAAATTTTCAGAGTTTCAACTAATTAATTAGAATCTTATTATTCTCATTCGAAAGCATGCTATTATTACTACTCTGAGAATTTTATCTTTATAAATAATCTACACCTTTACTCTCAAGTAAACGCGCATGGATAATGTGTACACACGACACAAGACCTACCTTGAAAGTGGACTTTGTCCATGATGATGTCACAAATATGCTTTTCACAAAGAGAAGAGAACAAATGTTATAATTAAGTTTTTTTCTTTCAATCTTGATTTCAATTAAATCTAAACAAATGTTAGAGGTGGCAAGTCACCACCACACGATAATTATAAATTTAATTAAATCTAAACAAATGTTAAATACGACTAGACTTTATTCCTGTCATTATTGAATTTCATATGAATTTGCAAAACAATCAGTTTTATATAAGTAGACGTCTTTGACATCATATAAATCGACACTTGGCTCCTAATGTACGATTCTTCATAATGATATTATTTGAGAGTCGTATATGTGAGTGATTGAGTAGTGATGTAATTGGTGTGGCAAGGATCGAAATGTTTTCTTTAACAGTTGATATTATATTTAGCCACCATACAATCATTCATATCGCGCAATGAAAGAAACAAACTTAGGCATATCCATTTTAGTTAATCATATAGACCAAACAATAAAGTTCAAACAAATATACAAAAAACACTCTGAAAATCATATGCTTAGATGATCATAAAAAGATCAGTGTGAATCAAAGTTGCCTTTCATTGATGACGACCTAACGAATCGACTTATGCTTTCTTGATACTCGTACTCTTCCTCCTCTTCCGCTTTTCTCCGCCATTCATTTGGTGACTAACCAACCAAAATTATTGCTATGAAGTTTAACTAGCGAAAGCCTATATATATGGCATCGAGAAATATTGGTTTACATAACATTTTTTAGCGAAAAAGTTCTCCGGCTTCTTCGTGGTGATCAAATCGTCTTTCGCACTTATATCTTGGAATCCACAAGCCTATCCATCGCAATCATCTTACTGAAAATAATGTTTTCGACACCCGTTTCCAATTAGGTTTCACTTCTCAAAAACAGATGAAAAGATCCATTACTAGCATAGAGTGAAAAAATGTAAGATTGACCTCAGAAGGATAACACATGGCAAAGTCTTGATTGCGAGTTTTGTTACACAGAAGGGAACGCTCTGCATATGCATCTATCTTGATTAGAAGAGCTAACACTCACACAACGGGAATTTCAAACAAGGGTAGTAAAACCATTGACCTTTGCGTCTATCTTGATTAATAAACTTTGTGTCTATATGTGTAGACGCAAGGGTCTTCAGATACATGTCCATTATCTTCGAGCGCATACGTTCAGTTCTGAATGAATATCGGCATATCATGACAAACTATAACTGTGCAAGAGAGAAATAGAAAGAGGATGATGCATCTTAGTTGCTTGCAACGATAAAACTCCTTGCGCTAGAACTGACATATCACTTTCTCAATCCCCTTGTGGCTTCTCCCAATAAGTCTCCCATGATGACTTGTGTGTATACACTATACACCATGTCCTTGCCTTTTGAATGCCTCTCTCTTTTCCACTTCTTTGTGTACAAACAAAATCTTTGGGGTTAGATACTACTAATCAAGTCATTAAGTGTTTGGTAAGTGGAGTAGAGATAGTGAAGGGCCTCATATTTAGTCCAATGGGCTTATTAGTAAGTGATTCTTCAGTCCCAGATACGGTGACATAAGCCCATACTTCTAAGATTTAACAGGCAGGTTTCTTCGAACACACCCAATCTTCTTCGTACGTTCTTTGTATTAGAAAGAAAAAAAGCAATCTACAAGAAGACAAGACAGGAAGCATCGTTTTCAGAGGATAAGGGTTACGTGTCGCGTATATACGATAAAATGTTAGTACCGACACTAAGAAAAGGACAGATCTTTCTATCTTTCCACCTTATATTTATTTATTCATCACCCTCTGTCATGGGATTGTTATGAACACGTACTCGGGTCTCTCGACTTTGAAAGCTCGAAATATCTCCCATCCACTTTCTTTAATCAAAAATAATAAACCGTTCGGTCTACGTATCGGCACGTGTCTTGAATCACCATGCCGACATTTGCTACTGCTGCCACGTGTCGCATTCCGGACAATGATTTTCACTAATGTAATAGCTGATCCATATCCGAAACCGGGCTATAAAGGTACGTTCCATGAGCTCAACGAACATTCATCAATCAATCTCATCAAAGCCTTATATCACACAAACAGAAAGTGTTTCAGCTAGTTGAAAGTGTTTCTTTAGAAGCAAGAGGAAGATGGCGTCATACCAGAACCGACCCGGAGCTCATGCGACTGACGAGTACGGAAACCCCGTCCAGCAGTTGGACGAGTATGGAAACCCGATTGGCGGCGGAGGATACGGGACGGGCGGCGGTGTAGGAGCGACTGGAGGAGGTTACGGGACTGGTGGAGGAGGAGGATACGGGACTGGAGCCACTGGTGGGACCTACGGGACAGGTGGCGAAGGATACGGGGCCTTGGGAGCTGGCGCAGGAGGTAGGCACCACGGACAGGAGCAACTCCATAAGGAAAGTGGTGGTGGTGGCGGCCTGGGAGGAATGCTTCACCGCTCTGGTTCGGGGTCCAGCTCTAGCTCGGTACGTTACCAAATTAATATAAACAATACGTCCATACCTGTATAAATGTGGCGTATATCTATTATTAGTCCAGTTTAACAGTTCCGATGTCATGATAGGAGGATGATGGACAAGGTGGGAGGAGGAAGAAGAAGGGAATAACTGATAAGATCAAGGAGAAGCTGCCAGGCCATCATGATCAGTATGGTCAATCTCAAGGGATGGGAACTACCACTGGTTATGATGCCGGAGGCTACGGTGGTGAGCGCCATGAGAAGAAGGGGATGATGGACAAGATCAAGGATAAGCTTCCCGGTGGTGGTGGTCGTTAAGCGAATCTGCTATTAAACTTGGAACAAACGTGTATACATATAAATAAAAATAAGGGAGGGTTTGTAACGCAGTCGCATCCGGACGTTATAGGTGTGCCTTTCATATATGTACGTCATGCGATGTGTTGTATGGCTTATATGAGTGTGTGTGAGAGATAGGAAGGTGTCATGGGCGTCCGGCTCTTTTTATACTTTGGACATGTTTCTACAGTATTCTGTACTTTAATATCTATATATCTACGTTCTTGTTAAGCTATATACCGTCACTTCTGCTTAAACATGATGTTATTCCTCGTCAATTCGTAACCAATCTTGCCCGAGAAAGTCTTACGTTGAATTATTTCCGTTTCCGAGCTCGGTGCTTCTCCTATATATGTATTGGACTTTTTTCTACACAATGAGAACTGCTTCTTGGGTTAGTTTAAAAACTTGGGTTGGGTTGACCTTAGATCTTGGGCTTTCATTTGCAAATGTAAGCGAACAAATTTTAGCTTGAACTAAATAGATAATGGAGGACGATAAAATGAGAAAGATGCGAAAAACGACAAAAGCCTCTTGAAAGCAAGAAAAAGAAAAACAACAGTCTACGTACACGGTTTTAGTCAATACGTTTTTTGTTCTCTTTTGCTGCACGAAAACAAAAGGAAACTTATTGTTTGGTTTTGTGAGGGAGAGCAGTTGAAGCTGTTCTCAATGGTTTTGTCATTATCTACCGTTTGTTATGTCTTTGTCGTACTCTGTCAATCGTATCTATTTGTTAAGCACACGATAAGATTATTGCTTTGCTTGCACAACAGTTAGCATTGTTTTCTTGACTATCTGGTCAATGTCAACCAAGTAAAAGCCCTATACGTACGCAATTACTTTGCTAACTTATTCTTCATATTAATGTCTCGATTTAATATCATAAATCCGTAGAAATATCTTATGGGTTTGGTACAGGATTTGACTAAATGGAAAATGTAATATCTATCGGAATGTTTCTATTTAATTTTCCAAAAAAACTCTAAAGTACTGTAGGTGCCAACAGAAGGCACATTATTTTTGTTGTCTTCTTTAAATTCCATGTAAACATCGTGTTTTGTTAGTGCAACTCAAATTAGGACACAAATTAAAAAATATCATGATATAAGTCATGACAGGAAATACAATAGAACTCTTAACAAATCTTGTATTCATATCATACCAATCTTTAAAGAATAATGTATCCATCTAACCCAATATCTAAGATTAGTTACCAACTCCAACGTCTTTAATTTCTCTTTCTCAAATGTCCACGAAGTCTACTCTATAAATGATGAAATTTCTATCACATGAAAATCACCAAGTTGCAAGAGACCGAGTAAAACTCCAACGAGTACTCATCAAGAAAAAGAGTATCCAAAAATGGCTGTGTCATTGAACATTCTTGTCGCAGCTCTCTCCCTCATCGCCTTCTCTCCTCTTTGTTTTTGTACCAAATCCTACGGAACGGGTGGCTATCTCTTCCCTCAGTTCTACGACCACTCCTGTCCTAAGGCTCAAGAGATTGTTCAGTCGATTGTCGCTAAAGCATTCGCACAGGACCCTCGCATGCCCGCCTCCTTGCTCAGACTCCATTTCCACGATTGTTTCGTCAAGGTCTTAACCTTAGAAATTTGCTCAACATTAATTAACTGTCCAATTTTTTTTTACATATTTTCTCGTTTTGATTGGTAGTGCAGGGATGTGATGCTTCCATACTATTGGACAACAGTGGAACCATAATCAGCGAGAAACGATCAAACCCTAACCGAAACTCAGCCCGTGGTTTCGAGCTCATCGAAGAAATCAAACATGCCTTAGAACAAGAGTGTCCCGAAACAGTTTCATGCGCTGATATCTTAGCTCTAGCCGCGAGGGACTCAACCGTCATTGTAAGTCATCACTATTAACTAATTAGATCGAACAAACAAATTATTTGATCATTGAAAAATAATTAGTTCGAGACATGGACATATGTATGCAGACAGGTGGACCGAGCTGGGAAGTACCTTTAGGAAGAAGGGACGCGAGAGGAGCAAGCTTGAGTGGTTCCAACAACGACATTCCTGCCCCCAACAACACTTTTCAAACCATCCTCACTAAGTTCAAGCGTCAAGGCCTCAATCTCGTTGATCTTGTCTCCCTCTCTGGTATATATCCATCCCTCTTATTTTACACAATACAACATTTGTAAAAATGTACGTATATATAGTAATCGACCCCGAAAGGAACCGTTAGAAAACTCCCCACAATTTTTGTTCTTCTTGCGTTTTTTTTTTTTTTTAAGTACTGTTACATAAACTGTTTTGAAAAACATTTTAAATTTGTTAAGGGGACGTGGAAGGGCTTGTAAAAAGGTAAGGTCAGCGTCGCTGATTTAAAAATAAAACTCGCTTAGAAATGCCATTAGTATGTGTACACATAAGCTTTGCTGATTTCAGTTGTAGTTTTTGAAAGGGCGGCGTATGATTTTACATAACGTTTTTATTGATTCGCAGGAAGTCACACCATCGGAAACTCGAGGTGCACAAGTTTCCGGCAGAGGTTATACAACCAGTCTGGCAACGGCAAGCCTGATCTAACCCTGGACCAATACTACGCATCCGTGTTGCGTAAGCAATGTCCTAGATCTGGCGGTGACCAAAACCTCTTCTTCCTCGACTTCGTGACGCCGTTCAAGTTCGACAACCACTACTTCAAGAACCTAATCATGTACAAAGGGCTATTGAGCTCTGACGAGGTACTGTTCACGAAGAACAGAGAGTCGAAGGAGCTCGTGAAGCTCTATGCTGAGAATCAAGAGGCCTTCTTCGAGCAGTTCGCGAAATCGATGGTAAAGATGGGGAATATCTCCCCCCTGACAGGCGCGAGGGGAGAGATCCGGCGAATCTGTCGGAGGGTTAACCATGCTTACTAATCACATCCTTTTATATGCAAAACTCATATATGGTTTAGTTTCATGCATTGTTTGGCATGGACGTGTTTTCTTTTTGGTTTTCTTCGTATGATTGTGTGTATTGTACGTTTACTAAATCTGATATTGTTTCGGAAGAAGAAGGTTGTTATATTTCGAGTGTATTCGCACATGTATTTGGTGTTTGCTCTTTAATTTCACGACTCCCATTTTTATATGATTTTGATCAATGCAAAAAGTATTGGGGTGCGTTTCGAAATAATAAAATAATTAGGGTGAGATTTGGAATACTCGTTTGGAGAATTTGGGATAGTGAAGGGATCTGTGTAATTTGCAGTATTGGGCCTTGGATTTTGGTCATAGCTAACGATGGAAACGGCGTCGTGTAGAAAAGCACACACAAATCTCAGACGGGAAACGCAGAGTCGGCGATTACACCGGAAGGACGACGAATATTTTCAGCAGCTGTCCTTTGGCTTCGTTTACGCGCCAGATGTGTCTGTAACCAATCGCGGTCAGTTTGATTGCATCCAAGTATTCGTTGATGGCGGCGCCTTGGCAGTGGGAAAACGCCACCGCGGGCGCCGTCGCTGGATTCGCCACCGTCGCTGCTATGCACCCTCTTGATGTTGTCCGTACGAGATTCCAAGGTCTGATTTTTCACTCTTACCCAACCCAAAAACAAAAAAAAAACTTACTTTTTGTCACTTTTGTTTGATAGTTGCTTCACTTGATTGCAACAGTGAACGACGGTCGAGGGTCAAGTAGTTTCCCGACGTACAAGAACACAGCTCAGGCTGTCTTCACCATTGCCCGTCTCGAGGTTTGCCAGAATGAAAATTATGCAATGTGGTTGCCTTGTCTCTATCCACTTTTGTTAGTTTCTGAATTGCTAGAGAAATGAACAACTTTAGTTTACTAACATCTCTGGTTTTCCCTGCTTTAGCTGAAATGACTCATTTTGTTTTAATCATCCCTAGGGATTGCGAGGACTATATGCAGGTTTCTTCCCTGCTGTAATCGGCTCCACTGTTTCATGGGGATTATACTTCTTTTTGTGAGTGTCTCTCTTTATTTTTTCTTTGGATGTTCTTGCGGCAATGCTGTTTCTAATCTCTCCTCAACAAATACGCTAATGTCTCTCTAGTTATGGAAGAGCCAAACAGAGATACGCTAGAGGCAGGGACGATGAGAAACTCAGCGCTGGTTTTCACCTTGCTTCTGCTGCTGAAGCAGGAGCCTTGGTGAGCATAAAAGCATCCCATGTCTCCTTTGCTTTTTCCATCTCCGTCTCATTCATCTTATGATACTTTCAGGTATGTTTATGCACAAACCCGATTTGGCTTGTCAAAACAAGATTACAGCTTCAGACTCCTCTTCATCAAACCCGTCCCTACTCGGGATTAATAGGTCTGCACCACTAATTCAACTCTCATTCTTCTAGTCTTCTTTTCTGGATGTTTCTTTTTGTTTGTGAATTTTAGATGCCTTTAGAACCATAATGAAAGAGGAAGGACCCATGGCGCTCTACAAGGGTATCGTCCCAGGTCTTGTACTGGTTAGTTACTATCCTTGGCTTTTCTCCTGTCGTATCAGTTCATGAAACTACCAAACGATGCCTAGGTTTTGGAACAATCGAAAATGATCTTACAGGTTGGATTCTGATTTAGTTTCTTCAGCAGGTTTCTCATGGTGCTATTCAGTTCACAGCGTATGAGGAACTCCGTAAGGTCATTGTGGATTTGAAAGAAAGGACAAAGAAATCCGAATCCGCTGATAATTTATTGGTACAGAGTTCCTCTTCTCTCATAGCCTACATTGTGATTCTTCCACTATTTAGGACCAATAGTAATCTTAATACGACGGCCTGTCTTTTTGCATTTCTTTTCTTTAGAATTCGGCGGATTATGCTGCACTCGGCGGCTCCTCCAAAGTCGCTGCAGTTCTT